>CANTUT010001097.1:202500-247500 GCA_947687605.1 Reutealis trisperma
CATAATTCATTAATCAATTATAGCACTTGAAATTATGGAAAAATAGCGCATGGTAGCTTGAACATGAAATAGGCTTTTAAGCCTTAGGGTTTTCAAATACAAACATAGTATATTTTCTACTAACCTTGATAAAAGAAATATCTATTTCCTTGAGACTCCTCTATGATATCAAGCAAAGTGAGGGTTATAATCAACATCATCTTCTTCTCACCTTCTCCTAGGAGCTATATATATCCACAAATGAAAATGGAATAAATTCAATCTTTACTCATAGCTTAAACATAATAAGAAATTATAAATCTAGACTTACCTTATTAATTGTGCTTCTATGGTAGAAAGATAAAAAAATCTAAAACCTTAGATTACACTGCTTATCAAAACTTTAATATAGGAAGAAATGAAGATAAATGCTTAACTTGAACTTTGGGTGATTGTGTAGAAGTGGCCTTGGAGGTTTTAAGAACTTAAGGAAGATTATTGTTGGGAATATCTGAGCTATTAGTGTTCCTAACACATTTAGAAGTCTTTAAATAAAGAGAAAAACATAAAATGTTAGGTAAATTGCTAGGGAGCTCACTAAACTATAAGGGTTGTACTAAATTGGTCACTAACCATTTTTCATCTCAGATGTGTCACTAATCTTTCAAAATTGTATCAATATACGGTCATCTGGCTTGAGATGAATTTTGGTTAGTATGCTGATATGTCGTGCCATGTCAGCGGATTATATACAAGTCAGCATGCCACATCAGCACCACGTCACCTATTATTACCTCTTTAGATGCTAAGTCACAAAACTATAGGAGTTGTATCAAATTGGCCAGTAACTTTGTCATAACCCACACCCACCTTAGGAGTTTCGTGATAATTTACGTTAATTTAGAACTATTAGGACTAAGTGTGTGCTTTTATGAAAATTCATGTGTTATGTGATTGGTGAGTATGTGGCATGTTAGATTAGCTCTAATATGCATAACATGAATATTATGGTGAAATAAGTGATTTATATAAAGTGCATAATTATAGTAATTTATTGCACATAAATTGAATTTTTATGCATAAATTGATTTTTAAGCATAAAATAATTTTTATGAGTATTTTTAAAATATTTTTAAATAAATATTTTGGGGGAAATTTTAATGAAAATAATAAGAAAAATATTTTATTTTTAATTACCTATAATCAGCTCATAAATTAAATAAAAGGCCCAATTTCCCAAAAACCCACTACACCAAAATACTCTTAACCTAGCTCATTAATGACAAACTTATAATTTTGCCAAAACCTATATATTTAAAGCTAAAATTTGGCCAGCTCCTTGGTGACAGCCACCATTTTGTTATTCTTCATAATTTTTATAGAAAAACTCTCTCAAAAATATTCTCTCAACCAAAATTCACAAGGTGTTTTCAAATCTTGCGATTTCGTGATCGTTTTCGTAAGTTTTTCTATCCTTTCAATTTACTATTTGATTTTTATGAAACTAATCATGAGAAAACTATTTTGGGCTGTGTATTTGTTATTTTTCTTTTGATTAAATTTGGCCTAGATGAAATTTTGAAAGAGAAATCAGTTTTTCCACCTAAAACATAACCCTTTCTACGCAAATCCTCCAAAGGTGAACCCTAAAACTCAAAATTGAAATTTTCATGCATAAATACATGGGGAGGGGGGGGGGGGGGGGGGGGCGCTACTGATTTATATATTGTTGTGTTCTAAATTGATTTTGTTGTATTTAGATGACAAATATTGATTTAAATCATATTTCTATATATTGCTGTAATGATCAGAAAGTAAGAAAAACAAGAGAATTCATGGTTTTTACCCTAAAACCTAAAGTTGGAAAATTTTCAAGCATATATATATATATATATATATATATATATATATATATATATATATATATATATATATATATATGTCAATTAGTGCATTAGTATATTCTAAAATGATTTTTTTCTTTATGTTGACATGAAAAATATTGGTTTAAATCATATTTCTAGATATTCTTGTAATGAATGGAAAGCGTGAAAAGTAAGGAAATTCATGTTTTTCCCTAATATGTGTATTTGGCCTATATAGAGATTTTGATCCCAATGTCTATAATTTTTATATGATATTTTTTAATGATTATTGACATGTATATATAAATGATAAATGATTTAATTGCATATTGATTGAAGGAATAACTCTAGACAAGTTTATAGATGATTAAGTATACCTAGGGTTTCCTAACCCTATTACTATATATAGTCAATAAGTGAATATGATTAAGTAATATGGAAAATAAGTTCTATGATAATAATAAATTAATGATCTTAAATGGACTATGAGATTGATTGTTGACTTGGTTAGAAGGGATGAGTATGATGCTTTAAAGGTTACATGTTAAGTTGACATATATGAAAAGTGTTAAGTGTACTAGGTAGAAAGTTAAATTGAATTGATATTAAGATCATGATGCATTGTGTTTGACTTTAGAAAAGTCTTAATATGAGTTATTATGTGTTTTCATATGGGCTTGTAAAGGTAAAGTATGCAAGACTTTAAAAGTCAACATGTTTTGTGCAAGTGATGAGTGCACTTTTATGTGTAACTCCAAGTGTATATGAATGTTATATGTGCATGGGGTAGTCATGGGATAGGATAGCATAATATTAAACAAATGCTAAGTATTGAATTAAATATTATGTTAGAGCTTGAGGAGTAGTAGAAGTTCAAAGGGCTATAAGTACTAGGAGCAAAGGAACCACAAGGTGAGTAAACACTATATTCACATTACAAGTGATTATGTTATGTGAACCTTTGAGATCCTTGAAACCCAAGTTTATTTCCATTTTCAATTATGACTATATGATTTCTTTGTTAAGCTTGGGTTGCCAAAAGACAATTGGTCCAAAACCATTTTTGATTATTCAATGATAATAAAGAACCTTTGTGAATTATTGCCTTTCCTTACTTTCATTATAGAAACACACTGTTATTATCTTTTGTTCAAAAAGTTAAACTGTTATTGCTATTATGTTACATGTGATTGCATTCTTCAATGCTATTGTTATAAGTGATTGCCATTAGCTTTAGCTATGGTATCTATAAACTCTTTATGTAGAAATCCTCATGCCAATGCGGGTAATCATTGATACTTATGCACATGGTCTTAACTCGATAGATAGGGGTAGTGTATCCACCTCAACTAAAAGGGGCAGTTCTAGCTGTAGAGCTTGATTAGTTTCATGATTCTTTATAAGTTATAAGTTGGGAGTTGGAATTTGGTATGATGCCACCTCTCCCTTGAGTGAATGAGCTAATAAGCAATCACTCTTTACAAGTTTACAAGTTACAAGTTGATTTTTGTGAACCTTGCTCATTTGCAAAACCATGATTTATAAACTTTGAACCCTTATAAAGGGATATGTGCTATTTTACAAAGTTTTATTATTTACTCATTGAGATTTTCTTTCTCACCCCTTTTTCTTGTGTGGTTTTAGGTGAGCATTATGAGGAGGCAAGGTGATCGCTTAAGTAACCTACTCTGCTTAGGAAATTTTGTTGTCAAAGTTTATTACTATGCTATGATATAATGAGTCTTTAGATGCTTTGGGAGTTTATGTTTGGGAAGTTTATAATTGAATATTTTCTTTTATTTGATAATTCATTTAGAGTCTTAAGTATTTCTTTTCTTATGGATTGTATTCAAAGTATATTTTAACTATTCTTTCGCCACTTAAATTTTTTCTTATTAATGGTTTAATTAAGTTAATACATAAGGTTTCAATGTTTATATGTTCATGAGTGGGTTTTATGGGCGTGGGTGACCTTATATCTCCCTATGTTCTAGGACTGTCATGTCTCCTAAATTGGGATGTGACAAAGTTGGTATCAGAGTTGTAGTTTTTAAAGTCTAGTTTAGACTTGTCTATTTATTGGGATGGTTAAGTATAATCCTAGAGCATAGAAATTTTCCTGTCATGTCACTTGCAGTCTATTGCTAGTATAGTTCCTCAAAATCCTAATAAGCTATAGTACTCCTTGTCATTGTTTGTGTGCCTCACGATTCTTTTACCAAATGACCAAGAAGATTACCTCTGCAGGACGACCACAACTAAGAGTGCCACGTGTGTAAGAGGACATGGAGAGAGATGTTCGAGAAAGTCATACTTGTGATTCACCTCAAGGAAGAGAAGATGCCTAAAGAAGAGGATCTCAAGGAGCATTTGGACTATGATTGGGTTTATGGTAAGATTCAGAAATTGGAAAGTGACTACTCAGATTTGATGGAGGAAAATTGATGTCTTAGGCTCTTAGTTCTTCCTTTGAGGGAGGATATGGAACAGCTTAAGACTAGAGATGTTGAGCAGATGGGAGATCATACACCTAGAGATTCTAGTTACCTGCCATCTAAGACTTTGTCCTCAGTAGGTCATGCACTGTATAAAGATTTACTTTGCTATAAATGTCATGGTTTCAGTCACATTTTTGCCAATTTTCCTCTTATTGATTATTCGCTTAAGCGACCTTGGAAGCTACCTGACATTCATCCTGATGAGGGGCATAGTTGAGGTTTGCGCTAGTAGTTGATAACTATTAGCCTAGTGGTATAGGATTTATACAATGCGAATAATACTTTTTGATTACTTAGCGACTTAGTATGGACTGATTTCTTTTATTGCTTATGACATGATTAACTTATATGTGATAGGGAAATTCATGATGTTATAAGTTATATGTTATATGATTATGATACATGATACATGCCATGATAAATGATACATGCTAGGTGATATGTGTCCTATGATGTTATGTTATATGATGGGTGCTCATGTTAAATACATGGTAAGTATGAGAATTTGATAGTGGAGTTAAGTGGATTAGAAAGAGAAGATGACTCAATGTTGATCCAATTTAGATTAATGATTGATATGTATAATGTTATGCTGTATGAAATGCTTACAGGTAACAATGGTTTGATATGTAAATTATATGGAATTATTAAATGATGATTGTGATTGATACCATAAGAAGAGAAATGATGTTTAGTAATGATCAGTATGAGAATGAAATAAATTAGTTACATAATATATACATAAGTATACAGTATGAATTAAGTTTATTATATTAAGGAAATTATGGCTTAAATGTTACCATATAGGTTAGAATAACAAGAAAGGTAGGGATTCTTCTATACTTATATAAATATCAAGTACAGTCAAAGGAAGAATATTAATCTAGGGTGATTTAAAAGAAGAAGGTATCATTCCCATCCAAACTTCTAGTACAAGATGCTTGATTGATTCTGGTGCTACTCATTCTTTTGTATCACCATGCTTTGCTAAGTCTTGGTAGAAATAAGGAATTAATGATTGAACCCTTAGCAATGTCAAATCCTTTAAGAGAAGTGACGGAAGTAAAATATATGTTTAAAGGCTGTGAGGTAGCCATTGATGGACGAAAACTTCCTATAGAATTGTAAGAACTCGATGTGCTAGAATTTGACGTAATCCTAAAGATGGATTAGCTATATAAGCATCGGGCTTGTATTGACTATAGAGAAAAGTTGGTGCAGTTTCAAACTAAGGATGAGGAGGAGTTTAAGTATCAAGGAGATAAGAGTGGGAACCCTTCAAATTTGACATTAGCCTTGGGAGCAAGAAGGATGTTAAAGAAAGGGTGTCAAGCCTATCTGGCTCATGTAATCAATACTAAAAAAAAGGCCGCTGTGCAAGGCAAAAGCATGCTAGTAGTGGATGAATTCATGGTCATTTTTCCTAAGGATCTACCTAGGATACCACTAGATTGTGAGATCGAATTCAACATCGAGTTGCTACCGGGCACTCAGCCCATATCGATACTGCCATATCGTATGGCACTAGCAAAGTTGAAAGAATTAAAGATGCAACTGCATGATCTACTCGATAAGGGTTTTATCTGACCAAGTAGCTCACAATGGGGCACTCTAGTGCTATTCATAAAGAAGAAGGACGGATCATTCTAGATGTGCATCGATTATCACTAGCTCAATAAAGTCATCATAAAAAATAAGTATCCTTTGCTAAGGATAGATGATCTTTTTGATCAACTTCAAAAAGCTGGCTAGTTCTTCAAGATAGACTTGAGGTCCGGCTATCATCAACTAAAGATCCATATAGAAAACATCTGTAAGATTGCCTTTCATACAAGATACAGTCATTATGAGTTCACAATTCTACCATTCGATCTAACAAATAATCCTGCTGCTTTTATAGACTGGATGAATCAAGTATTCAGGCCATTCCTTGATAAGTTCATGATCGTGTTCATTGACTACATTCTCATTTACTTTAAGAGTAAAAAAGAACATGAACAGCATTTGAGGATCATGTTACATGCATTACGAGACCACCAACTCTATGCAAAATTGTCTAAGTATGAGTTTTGGATGGGTCTGTCAATTTTCTTGGCCATGTGGTAAGCAAGGAAAGAATTCAAGTTGATCCTAAGAAGGTTGAAGTGGTAGCTAATTGGCCATAACCCACAACAGTTTCTAAAGTTTAGAGTTTCATGGCTATGGCAAGCTATTATCATAGATTTATACAGGACCTTTCTAAGATAGTAGCACCATTAACTAAATTGACAAGAAAACAAGTTAAGTTTAATTGGGAAGAGTCCTGTAAAGAGAGTTTCTAAAAGCTCAAGAAGTGCTTGGTAACAGCTCTAGTTCTAGCTTTACCTAAAGGTGAGGAAGGGTTCATAGTCTACTATGATGCCTCAAAGATAGGGCTTGGATTCTTCCTGATGCAAAATGGTAAAGTCATTGCCTATGCATCATGATAACTTAAGAAGTATGAAGTAAACTACCTTTACTCATGACTTAGAGTTAACCGAGGTAGTGTTCGCTCTTAAGATCTGGAGACACTACATGTATAGGATGAAATGTGAGATCTATACGGATCATAAGAGTCTATAGTACATCTTGAGCTAAAGAGACCTCAACCTGAGGTAGAGGAGATGAGTTGAACTGTTGAAGGACTATGACTGCTAGATTCTCTACCATCGCAAAAAGGAGAAAGTGGTGGCGGATGCCTTGAGTCTGAAATCGATGTGACCATGCGAAAAAGGCTGATCCTAAATGACTTAAAGGGATTGTTTAGTCAAGGCTTGAGGCTGGGGATTAGAGAATTGTGAGCTTTAGTGGCTCATTTACAAGTAAAGTCAAAGCTTGTGGAGGACATAAAGACTTCACAAGATAAGGACCCACACTTGGTTAAGTTAAAGGATGAGACTCAGAAAGGAAATAACCACGAATTCAAAGTAGTTGATGGGATTCTAAAGTATGGAAAAAGAGTATGTGTACCTAATGTCAATGGACTAAGGCAGAGGATACTGAAGGAATCAAATCAGACACCTTAATATGATCATCCTAGAACTACTAAGATGTATCACGATGTGAGAGCTAACTATTAGTGGCCTAGGCTAAAGAAGGATGTGGCTAAGTTTGTGGCACCATGCTTAACTTGCCAATAAGTCAAGTATGGGCATCAACGACCCTTTAGACTATTACATGAGATTAAGCTACTTGAATGGAAGTGGGAGCACATCACGATGGACTTTGTAGTTGGGTTACCTAGAACCTCCAAAGGTTATAACTCGGTATGGGTCATAGTGGACCGATTGACAAAGTCTACTCATTTTCTAAAAGTTAAAACTATGTACTTGGCAACCTAGTATGTGCAATTATACATTGATCAGATTATGAAATTGCATGTCAAATTAAGGCACTTAGTTCACATCGAGATTCTGGCAAAAGTTGTAAGAAGCATTGGGAACGCAATTGGACTTCAGTACCGTGTTCCACCCTCTGATGGATGGATAGTCTAAAAGGACAATTCGGACACTCGAAGATATGTTAAGAATGTGTGGCCTAGATTTTAGTGGTAGTAGGGATAAGTACCTTCCTTTGGTTGAGTTCGCCTACAACAACAACTATCATTCGTCCATCAGCGTGGCACCATATGAAGCATTGTATGGAAAGAAATGTCGTTCTCTAGTTTATTGGGTTGAGCTTGGAGACAAGTATATAAAGATGTTGGAATTACTTAAGGAGACTATCAAGAAGGTACCTTTGATTAAGGATCGACTGAAGATAGCCTTCAATCGACAAAAGAGTTATGCATACCCTAAAAGAAAGGACATTTATTTTACCGTGGGAGATCACATCTTCTTGAAGGTCTTCCCAATAAAAGGTTTCATGAGATTTGGCAAGAGAGGAAAGCTATCGCCTCACTTCATTGGTCTTTTCAAAATCTTCGATAAGGTTGGGAAAGTGTCTTATAAACTTACCTTACCCCTAACTATGGTACATGTGCACCCGGTGTTTCACATCTCAATATTGAGAAAATACATATCAGACCCATCCTATGTGTTGTCACCTCCAAACATCGCAATAGATGAGCAACTGTCCTATGAGGAGTTACTAATAGCCATAGTGGATCGGCAAGTGAAAAGGTTAAGGAACAAGGAGATACCCATGATCAAGGTTCAATGGCAAAATCATAGGATAGATTTGTGTACTTGAAAAGCCAAAAAGGAGATACGGTAGAAGCATCCTTAGTTTTTCGAGAACGTATAAGTAAGTGTCTAAATTCGAGGATGAATTTCTTTTAAGGAGGGAGAATGTAACAACCTATACCCATCCTAAGAGTTTTATGACAATTTACTTAAATTTAGAACTATTAGGACTAAGTGTGTGCTTTTATGAAAATTTATGTGTTATGTGATTGATGAGTATGTGGCATGTTAGATTAGCTCTAATATGCATAACATGAATTATTATAGTAAAATAAGTGGTTTTTATAAAGAGAATAAGCATAAAATAATTTATTGCACATAAATTGAATTTTCATGCATAAAGCGATTTTTAAGCATAAACTAATTTTTATGAGCATTTTAAAAATATTTTTAAATAAATATTTTGGGAGGAATTTTAATAAAAATAATAAAAAGATATTTTATTTTTAATTACCTATAATCAGCCTATAAATTCAATAAAAGGCCTAATTTTTCAAAAGCTCACTATACCAAGACACTTCCAACTCAGCACATTAATGGCAAACTTGTAATTTTGCCAAAATCCTACATATTTAAAGCTAAAATTCAGCCAGCCCCTTGGTGATAGCCACCATTCTATTATTCTTCATAATTTTTATAGAAAAACTCTCTCAAAAATATTCTCTCAACCAAAATTCACAAGGTGCTTTCAAACCTTGCGATTTCATGACCATTTTCGTAAGTTTTTCTATCCTTTCAATTTACTATTTGATTTTTATAAAACTAATCATGAGAAAACTATTTTGGGCTATGTATTTACTATTTTTCTTTTGATTAAATTTGGCCTAAGTGAAATTTTGAAAGAGAAATTGATTTTTTCACTGAAAACACAACTCTTTCTACGCAAATCCTCTAAAGGTGAACCCTAAAACTCAAAATTAGAATTTTTATGCATAGATACATGGGGGAGCTACTGATTTGTATATTATTGTGTTCTAAATTGATTTTTATTGTGTTTAGATGAAAAATATTGATTTAAATCATATTTTTGTATATTACTGTAATGATCGGAAAGTATGAAAAGCAAGAGAATTTATGGTTTTCACCCTAAAACCTAAAGTTGAAAAATTTTCATGCATATATATATATATATATATATATATATATATATATATATATATATATATATATATATATATATATATATATATATATATATATATATATATATATATATATATATATATATATATATATATATATATATATATATATATATATATATATATATATATATATATATAAGGGTTTCGATTGGTGTATTAGTATATTATAAAATGATTTTTGTTATATTTACATGAAAAATATTGGTTTAAATTATGTTTTTACATATTACTGTAATAAATGGAAAGCGCGAAAAGTAAGAAAATTCATGTTTTTCCTTAATAGGTATATTCGACCTATATAGGGATTTTGATCTTAATGTCTATAGTTTTTATATGATACATTTTAATGATTATTGACATGTATATATGAATGATAAATGATCTAATTGCATGTTGATTGAAGGAATAATTCTAGACAAGTCTAGAGACGATTAGATATACCTAGGGTTTCCTAACCCTATTACTATGTATGGTTAATATGTGAATATGATTAATTGATATAGAAAATAGGTTTTATGATGAGTTAATAATGAATTAATGATCTTAAATGGACTATGAGATTGATTGTTGACTTGGTTAGAAGGGATGAGCATGATGCTTGAATGGTTACTTGTTAAGTTGATATATATGGAAAGTGTTAAGTCTACTAAGTTGAAAGTTAAATTGAATTGATATTAAGATCATGATGCATTGTGTTTGACTTTAGAAAAGTCTTGATATGAGTTAATATATGTTTTCATGTGGGCTTATAAAGGTAAAGTATGCAAGACTTTAAAAGTCAATATATTTTGTGCAAGTAATGAGTGCACTTCTATGTGCAACTCTAAGTGTATGTGAATGTTATATGTGCATGAGGTAGTCATGGGATAGGATAGCATGATGTTAAATAAATGCTAAGTATTGAATTAAATATTATGTTAGAGCTTGAAGAGTAGTAAAAGTTTAAAGGGCTACTAGTACTAGGAGCAAATGAACCATAAGGTGAGTAAATATTATATTTATGTTACAAGTGATTATGTTTTGTGAACCTTTGAGATCCTTGAAACCCAAGTTTATTTCCATTTTCAATTATGACTATATAATTTCTTTGTTAAGCTTGGGTTGTCAAAGGACAATTGGTCCAAAATCATTTTTGATTATTCAATGATAATAAAGAACTTTTGTGAATTATTGCCTTTTCTTACTTTCTTTCTAGAAACACACTGTTATTATCTTTTATTTAATAAGTTAAACTGCTGTTGCTATTATGTTATATGTGATTGCATTCTTCAATGCTATTGTTATAAATGATTGCCATTAGCTCTAGCTATGGTATCTATGAACCCTTTATGCAGAAATCCTCGTGCTGATGTGGATAATCATTGGAACCTATGCATATGGTCTTAATCCAAGGGATAGGGGTAGTGTATCCACCTCAGCTAGAAGGGGTAGTTTTAGCCATGGAGCTTGATCAGTTTCATGACTCTTTACAAGTTACAAGCTAGGATTTGGAATTTGGTATAATGCCACTTTTCCCTTGAGTGAGTGAGCTAATAAGCTGTCACTCTTTATAAGTTTACAAGTTACAAGTCGATTTCTGTGAACCTTGCTCATTTGTAAACCATGATTTATGAACTTTGAACCCTTATAAAGGGATATGTGCTATTTTATAAAGTTTTATTGTTTACTGATTGAGATCATCTATCTCACCCCTTTTCCTTGTGTGGTTTTAGGTGAGCATTATGAAAAGACAAGGTGATCGCTCAAGCAACCTACTCCACTTGAAAATTTTCCTCGTCAAATTTTATTACTATGCTATGATATAATGAGTCTCTAGATGCTATGGGAGTTCATGTTTGGGAAGTTCATAATTGATTTTTTTTTATTTAATAAATCATTTGGAGTCTTAAGTATTTGTTTTCTTATGGATTTTATTTAATGTATATTTTAACTATGCCTCCTAAATTGGGATGTAACAAACTTTTTTATAGTAGAAAAATGGATCATTTTGTAATTGCCGTTTGGGTTAATGCATAATTTCAATTTCTTAAAACTATACTATTTTGGTTATAGTTTTATTCCCCCTTTTTAGCATCAATTTGTATGTATGTATATATCTTTTTGCTATTATTATTAGTCATTTCATACTCATAAGATATGATAAATTAAAATAAATAATCTTGCAAACTAAATCTAGACATAAAATAAATAATAAAATTATTAAGAGCCAATTAAAAATTATTAAATTATTACTTGTGCTGCTTTTGGCTTTTGCTGCTTTGCCCTCTCTCTCCTTCTTTTTTAAAGATTTCTTTAAAACTAAAATGAATTAAAATGAAGTTAAAGATGAATATATACTTATGATTAAAATGGAGAATAAAACTATAACCAAAATGGTGTAGTTTTAAAAAATTAAAATTATATTTTGACCCCAAATGACAATTACAAAGTGATCACTATTTCTATTATATGGTTAGTGATCAATTTGATATAACATCCATAGTTTAGTGACCTCCATAGTATGTAAGTGTCATAGCAATTAACAAGGCAATAATAGGTGATGTGGAGCTGATGTGGCATGTTGACCTATCTAATATGTTGACATGGCATAATCCATCAGCATACCAACCAAAATTTACCTCCAATCCTGCCAAATGATCATATATTGATACAATTTTTAAAAATTAGTAACACATTTGAGATGAAAAAAATGGTTAGTGACCAATTTGATACAATCCCTATAGTTTAATGACCTCCCTAGCAATTTAACCTAAAATTTTAATTTTGGCTTGACATACTGTTCACATCTTCAATAAGTGTAACGAACATTATTAATACTGTTCACCACACTATTCATTACTTATAACAAGCATTCATAATATGTAACGAACATTAGTTTGCTCTCTGTTTGAATTTCTAAAATTCAATAACGTATGTTCCTAAATGTTAATAGCTATGATTTCCTATCAAAAAATTCAATAACATTCTGTGAACCCTCAAATTTGCACCACTGAGTACCCGACACTCAATTACGAACCCACAGAATCAAACCAAGCTTGAATCGGATAAAAAATGGGCTAAAACGGGCTGAAACAAAATGGGCAAATATCCAGATATGCGTGGGGTCAAGCGGCACAACTTTTGTCTGGAAGCACATTTATAGTGCCGTCATGTATGATGGCACAAAAAGTTTGCTCTACGTGCCGTCGGTACTGCCGACACCCTAATGGTGCAGCCGATTCTAGTAGGGCCCTTTCTTTTCTCAACTTCCAATCAAAATTTTTCTATAAATAGGGCCCACTTCTAGTCATTTTGGACGACAAGCTTTTAGAGATAAAATTAGAATTTTCTATTAGTTTTAAGCTAAAATCTATCAATTTTCAAGATAAAAAATAAATATTCTTTAGTTTTCATAACTAGTTTTGAAGTTTGATTTTAATTATTATCTCTTGGTTTCTCTTGTTTTGTTTAACTCTATCTATACAAGGTTCAACTTGTAAGATCTCAACCAAGGTAGAGCTTAGACCAGGAGTAAGGCTTGCCCTGTTCATACAAAAAAAGGGCAAAACCATAGTATAATTCTTTTTTTCGAGATTTCTTAAATCAGATCTAGAATTCTCTTTTATATCTTTCTGTAAGTCTAAAATTGAAAAGATCTAAAGTTGTTAATTTTAAATCTAAACTAAATTAACAAATCAAATTAACCTTTTCCAAAACCTTACGAAGGAAGAACTACGTGGGGTTTGATTCCCATTCAAAGGGATAAGCAGGCATGTCAGTAGTGTAGGCATTAACTCCAAACTATTTTATAAAATAATTTTCCCTTTCTTTCATTTTTATAAGATTATTTCTATTTTTTTTCTTTTATATATGATTATGTTGTTTCTTTTTGATGTGTTAATTCTTGCAATTAGTTGAAAAATGTGTGCTTTTCCTAGTACTCATAAGGGCTAGAGAAAAAAATAGTCTTTTTTATTTTATTTATTCCATTTTTGTAATAATTCTTAAGTATATTTTATCTTGTTTATCATTTTATAATTGTCATGCATTGCATGGATATTATTGCTCACGCATTATTTTTATTTCTATTCATGAAATTTATTTTAAGTTATTTTGTATTAAAATTGCCAAAATAATTTTGTTAAAATAAACCAAAAACCTAGTTCTGGAATTCTCTTTGGTTTTGAGGCTAGTGATCTTTTCTTTTTGGATATTAATTGGAATCAATTTGGGTTTTTTTCCTTAATCTTTTTCCCAAATAAAATAAAATTAAGGTGACGACTCTTTTCAAAATCAATTTATTTGAACCTGAATGTTCCATCATTAGCTCAGACCCCAATGAGCATTTCGATCCCACTTAGCTAATCAGACCAATGCTTGGGCAAGACCTTACAACTGGTGACTCCACTGGGGACTTCTTTTTTTATAAAAGAAAAGTGGGCTAGTAATTGGTTGAAAATAAAGTTTGACACTTTTAATACAAAAATGACTTTCATACATCACTTATAGGCTTATTGCCTTTCAGCGTAGATTTATTAGGGAAACAATGGATAGAAAGTAACATTCAGTGGATAAACCTCCTTCAGTCTATTCGCCGATAATGAAATCATCCATCCCGTGATGAATCCTTTGATCCTTTCAAGTACGCAAGTATTGTCTGACCCACTGTGAACCTTTAATTTGGTACCTTCATCATTTGACTACAGCTTGACACCTACTAAGAATAGTGTGATATGCAGAGGTAGGGGTCAAAGGTGTAGCGCCTCTTGTGGGGTAGTAGGGGGCAGTGCCCCAAAAGCAAAAAATAGGCTTTCAGTCACATTAGTATGAGGATGCTTAATTTTCATAAACTAACACTTAACCTACTATGATTGGACCTTCTATATCATACAGTGTTTTTCCAAAATTGACTGGATCTTTTCTTAGACTAATTGTCCGAGCATTCTAAAATTAATTTTAAAACTATCGACACTGACTGATAAGATTTCTGAGCTTTGTAACTCCCAAAAATTGACCTGAAAGTCTCAAACTAACTCGAAAGTCTCAAAAACTGACCAAAAAAGACCTCAAAAAGCTAGCCAGACCCGTGCCACGTGGAGCCACGTTAGCCCTGACTAGGATCCATGTTAGTGTTTGCACCGAGCCATACTTGGTTTTGTCCCCTGCCCCGAATAAAATGACCAAAATGCCCCCAATTTGATTTTTTTAGCATTTTTTCAGCTATATCATTTTGGTCTTTGCACTTTTCAATTCCTAAACTACTCTTATCCATTTTTTCTATAAATACCTCTTTCTAATTCTCATTTCTCTACATTATTGAGTTAGAGTTGATAGCTATCATCTAATTCCTCTCTTATTCTCTCTCTAACTACTCTCTAATTAATTAATTAATATTTTTAATTGATTAATTATCTTACCCTAACCAAGTTAATTAATCTTTTTAATCAACTAAAACTCTTTTTTTTAATTAAAATTAATCACTCAATTAATTAATTAATCCTTTCAATTAGTTAATTAATCATTTTTCAAAAATTAAATTAATCATTTTTCTTACTCCACCCTTCATCCAAATTAATTAATTAATCTTTTTAATTAATTAATCCATCCATCCTTTTCAGCATATTAATTAGTTAATCTAATTAATCCAATCACCCGGCCTCGATAAAATGGAATTTCGGTATGGTAAAACCCTCCGTCCTCCAAAAGCAAAGGTATCAGCCTTTTTCCCTCACTTTCAAAACACCCAAACCAAAATCAATCCAATCAACTCTTAAACCCCTCCACTTAATCGTGGAATAAATTACGTGGGTTTTGATCCCCATTCAATGGGAGATGCAGGCACATTTGTAATCTAAATCCAAATCTCAAATCTAAATCCCAATCATTCTCCTTTCTCCTTTTTTTAATTAATGTAAATTGTGGATGTTTCATTTTAATTTTCTCATTACGCTCATACCATATACATGCATTAATCATAATATTATAATTATCATATAATTAGAGCCAAATTTAGATTATTTAAAACCAAAAACCTAGTGCTTGAGCGCAATCTGGTTCGAGGCTAGTGATTTTATCCTTGGGTAAATTAATTAACTAAAATTAATGAATTGGAGTCACAATTGAGTTTTTTTTCCTAATTTTCCTATTTAAAAATAAATTAGGGTGGTGACTCCCAAAATCATTTTCAAAATCAACCAATCTGAACTCGAGGGTTCCATCATGAGTCTAAAGATGAATGAGTATCTCGATTCCCCCTGGCGGATCGGGCTAGTGCTCGTGTGAGGCCTCATAACTGGTGACTCCACTGGTGACTAGTTGTCACCTTTTTTCAATAAAAAGAAAAATAAGAGGATTACTATTTGGTTAAGGAAAATTTTTTCCAAAATAATCTCCATTTGGCTCATTAAGTATAATTTGACTTTCATGCATCATTTTGCATAATAAAAGCTCATTGTCTAACCTTAACTTTAGAAAAACTTTTTGATGGTGAGTAGCATTGGCTCGACAACTCTCTTTGAGGATGTTGGGAGATTGTGAAAGCATTCCACCCCGCGATGAATCCCTGATCATTTTCGTAGTGTAATGAGCAATTAATACTGTTAAACCCATGTGAGGCTCTTTGCCTCATATGTGGTTAGGTATATTGATGCTTTAGTGTTGACCCAGGTTCCATGTACTGTAATAATGGAGACACTTGTACATATGCCCATGAAACCTTTTTGGCATGAATTATGACATTGCCATACATACATAATATGAGAAACTTGACAAAGTAAATCCTCAAAACCTTAAACTGGTGGTCTATTACCCTAAATACCTCACACAAGCACCCTGTCAATATGTAAACCCAGTGACCAACCATGTGGAGGGAATCATTTTCCCAACACACCTTCACATTTATGCCATTTTTTCCTTCACAATTATCTATTCTTACCCATTTTTCTGTCTGTTTTTTGTTTCAAGGTACCAATGGCCAACACTTCTAGCTCTATCAACCAAGATGCAATGGGCATCTTTTTGACCAATCTCCTCAAAAAACAAGAGGAGACTTTTTAAGCTACACTCACCACCACCCTTAAGACTCAAGCTAAAACTTTTACTAATACTCTCGATGCCCAATCTTCCACTTTCACTAGTGCTCTTAATTCCTAATGCCAATTATCAATGAGGTCATGGAAATGACTAATACCACTATCACTCCTCCCTTTACTTAGCCTGCTTCCACCTAAGCTAGAACCATCTATGCCCCCACTTTTGCTCTCCCTATTATCGATCTTACTGATAATGGGAAAGCATTTAAAACTTCAACCTCTCTTGTCGTGGATTTGAACATAACCACTCCCTCTCCCACTATGAATCCTTTTTAAAGTGAAGATTCTCTAGCTTTCCTAAAGCTAAGAAATTGATGGGGAAAATTGAGGCCATAGAAAGAACAATCAAGAACATCAAAAAGCCTGAGGACTTGATAGATGTCAACCCTTTAGCTCTCTTTCCAAATGCACAAGTTTCTTCAAAATTTAAGATCCTAGTTGTGGATAAGTTTAATGGCACCACATGTCCTAAAACTCACCTCAAGATGTATGTGGGTGCCATGAGACCTTTTGGTGTGGATGATGAGCTCCTTGCTCAGTTATTCCAACAATCCTTGATCAGACTGTTATTAAATGGTTGTTAGATTTAGACCAAAATCATAAGAAAACTTGGGATGACATATGCAGTGGATGCCACTTGAAGGGATCTAGAAACATCTAAGCAAGGTCAAAGAGAATCCTTCATTATATTCCTTATAAGGTAGAGGACAAAAGTGGCTCAAATAGCGAACTGTCCATTTGAAGTAGAGCAAATTGACATCATTGTCAAGAATCTCCTCCCGTAGTACTAGACGCATCTGCAAATTCAATACCTCCCTAACTTCAAAGCTCTTATTGTCACTGCCAACAAGATAGAGGATTTGATCCAATTAGGACAAATCAAGGATGAATCCTCTAGCTTAAGATATCATAAAATAACACCACCACTAAAAGAGAAGAGGAGGTAAATGCTGCCTCTTATCACCAGCTAATAAGGTTGGAAAGAAGAGGTTTCTCTGAGCTAGGCATGCCTCTCAGTGTCGTTTATAAGAAAGCCTTAGAGGCTAATTAGATTAAGCCCTTAAAACTATGACCTCCTCTGAACCCCCTGCCTAAAGGATACAATACTAATGAGATCTATGACTATCATCAAAGGCCAGGGCATAAAAATGATGTGTATAAGGCTCTAAAGCATAAAATTCAAGACCTCATTAATAGTGGAGGCATAATTGCTCCTAAACTCAAAGCCTAACATTACCACCAATCCTTTTCCTAACCACTAAGCTCACCCATCTCAAGCTTCACCCAATAATCGATATTTTGAGAAGAGTGCCAGCACTATTGTGCCCCTGTCCAGGTCTTTCGAGTCTACGTTTGAGTCCTTTGAGTCCATGTCTGAGTCCAAGTCTAAGTCTCTTGAGTATGTTTCCAGTAAATCTTTCTTTGAGTTTGAGTTCATCGAGTCTTGTCCTTTCAAGTCTATATTTCACTTTCTAGGCTTATTCTTTAATGTAACCCATAACCATAGGACTTTTTTTTATCAATAATAAAAAAAAAGTTTAAACTTTTTAATTTGCTTTAATTTTTTCTGATTCATTTTTAAATGGGACATCTTAAAAAAATGAAAAAATGAAAAATAAAAATACAAAAAACATATGAAAAAGCAAAAGGATCAATTAATAATGGCATAGAGGAAAAGGATAAAAAATCCCATACATTACACCTGTATGACAGTAGTAGAAAAGATCATGAGCTATTCTGCACAAGACAAGGATATGATAGGGATGATCCAAGCATTATAGTTCATGAGATCCTGACCTATACATATAAGAAACCTATTAAAGAGAAGCTGTAAAGAATGAAGATAGAACATATCAAAGGATATCATGACTAGCTAAATGCCATTGATAAAAAAGAGAATGGAAATTCAAGGTTATCAATAGAGACCTACTCGGCACTTCAGCAAGAAGGTGAAATACAAGTGTTTGCAAGAAGGAAAAGATTAAAGCTTTTATTCATGATTCGAGAAGAAAGTTTAGACCAAATTAGGCCAGACCATACATGCTCAAGAAGATTTATTCGATGGAGGCACCATCTTCATGGATATGGACGGAAGTGAATTCTCTCATTTTGGCAACCTGGATCAGCCAAAGCAATACATCATCCAAAGATGACACCTAAATTTCATTTCTATTTTTTATGCATTCGTATCAGAACTACATGGACCTAATTCTCCCTAAAAGAAATAACCGATAGAAAAGTGATATTAGGGATACATAGGCAGCCCGACTTGGGTGTGGTCCAAATCATAATACAAAATATTTTGTTTGCATCGCATTCTCATTTTCTTTATGCCTAGTACATCATTCACTTAATTCTTTTTCCCTAAACTAAAAAAAAAAAGAAAAGAAAAAAAAGAAGAACAGAAAAAAAGAAAAAAAAAAGAAGAGAAGAAATAAAAAAAAGAAGAAGAAAAGAATGCTCGCTAACTAAAAACCCGAAAGGGTAGCTTAGGCAGAAATTAGAGCATAAAAGATGTCTCATTTAATAATGATCAAATTTTGCAAAATGCAAGCCCATCATCATAACAAAATGATAGCCCTTTTAATATTCTCTATAGCTTATCCTATATCATGTAGTCCTGTCAACTTGCAAGTATTTTGAACAAAAAGCAAAAAAAAAATAAATAAATAAAAGGTGATGTCTAAAGTTATGGTACAGCCAATCTTTCTTTACCTCCTAAGGTACACATCTCTGATGTCCTCATCAAAATCAGAGTTTGCCACTATCTTCTCAAATAGGCACACCCCTCCTATAGGTCTTTGTAGCTCCTTTTGCCACAATAGTAGAAGTACCAATAGAATTAGAACTGCTCACTATAGTGGTATTGAAAACCCTCTCTTGAGTACTAGTAGTCCTGAAACTACTTTTAAAAATCCTCCTCTGTAGTTCATAAACTATAGTGCCCCTTTTTTCCCTAACTATAGCAATCCTTACCTAAACCACACCATTGTAGTGTAATCCTATCTCACTGCAGTCATAGTGTCCTTTATCACCGCCATCACAGTTTGAGTCACTACTGTGATGTCACACTTTTAGTAGATCCTCAAGTCTCCTTCAAAGAACGAGTGCTAAATGATATCTGGTCCAGATCTAATAAAGGAAGTGTGACTTCTAAAGTCCATTTATTTTCGACAAAGTTCCTTTGCACCTTTCGAAAGGCCCAACCCCTTACATTCAGAAGCCTAAGTTCCATTGGCATAATCAAAATCTTATCAGAATCCTTTGAGCTGACTCACTGTAAGCTAAGGCTCTTCTTTTATTGAAATCTTTTCAGAATCTATCGAGCCGACTAGCCATAAGCCAAGGCACTCCTCCTATCAAAATCTTTTCAGAATGTCTTGAGTCGACTTGCCATAAACCAAGGCTCTCTTTTTATCAAAACAATTTCAAAATTTGTAAAGCCGACTTGCTATAGGTCGAGACTTTCCCTTTACCAAATCTTATTAGAATCTCTCGAGTCAACGCACCAAATGTCGAGGCTCTCCTTTCACTAAATTATCTTGTCTAAAATTCCCTTCCACCCATAAATATCTAAAAATGATCACCTAGACATCCATGTGATTCTTTTTTCCATCTCTTTTATCTAAATCCATCAACTACACCCATAAATGTTTAGAAACGATCACCTAGACATCTATATGGTTCCATTTTCCACATCTTTTATCCAAATCCATCAATTCACCCAAAAATATCTAGCCACTAGCTTTGACATCCCTTTGGTCCATTTTCTCACTTACATTCATCAGGCACATTTTCCTTCTATAAATGTTTAAGAATGATTGCTTAAATATCCTTGTGGTTCTTTTTACCATCTTCTTTTTTCAGCCATGTCTCCCACCCAAATATGTCTACGCACGACATAGACATCACTTTGATTCCTTATACCATCCCCTCTCTTTGGTTCACTATCATCATAATTGAGATTTACTGAAATCATCTTTACCTCCAACATTAAGGTTGGACAAATAGCCTTGATTGAGATTTACCCCAGATCATCTTTACCTCTAACATTAGGGATGAACAAATAGCCTTAATTGAAATTCACCAAGATCATTCTCGCATCTAACATCAAGGCTAGACCGATAGCCATTGATAAAACCTCATTTATTCTAGAGGGCCTCCTCCCAAAGGATCTGACAAAAACACACAAGCCCAAAGTCTAACATGGCACCTCTTCTCAATGTTCATTATTATCAGAATCACCTTTTGTTCAAAGTCAATTCTGATGAGAAAGCAGCTGTGAACCCTTATTTTAGCACCTCCAAAATTAATTCTGAACTCTTCAAAACTAACCAAAAGTATTCTTAGCACAATCTGATGCTTTTCTTATCATGACCGGACCTTCTGTATCAGACAATATTTAAATTAACTGGATCTTTTCTTAGACTGACTGTTTGATTATTCTAAAATTAATTTCAAGTCTATCAAAGTTGATCGAATAATTTTTTGAACTTTGAAACTCTCAAAAACTGACCCGCAAATCTCAAAATCTAACCTAAGTAGAAAGCAGAATTTTAGCTTGCAATGCCCCCAAAAGAAATTCAATTACATTGCTATCGGACATTTAAATTTTCTAAGCCCTAAACCAACTAATCTCTAAAAAAAAAAATTGCCATATTAGTCGCCATTGGAGTAGTTGGTGGTGCCACCGGCTGACTGGGCAGTGACGTTGGCATCTCTGGTGGCACGGCGCTGGCCCCTCCGGTGGAGTGGTCCCCATAACTATTTTTTATGTTCTCAAAATGCCTCCAATATGATTTTTTATCCTTTTTTTAGCCCCACCCTTTTGGTCTTTTCACTTTTTCACTTCCCAAGTTACCCTTACTCCCATTTTCCTATAAACACCCCCTCATTTTCTTCATTTCCACACACCTCTTGAATTAGTATTGATGGTTATCTATTAATTTCTCTCTTCTTCTCCCTCCAATCACTCTCTAATTAATTAATTAATATTTTTAATTAATTAATTATCTCACCTAACCAAGTTAATTAATCTTTTTAATTAACTAAAACTCTTTTTTAAATTAAAATTAATCACTCAATTAATTAATTAATTACTTTTTTCCAAAATCAAATTAATCCTTTTTTTTAATCCACCTTTCATCCAAATTAATTAATTAATCATTTTAATTAATTAATCTATCCATCCATTTTATCACATTAATTAGTTAATTAATTATTTTAATTAATTAATTAATCTCCCAATCAAATCCAATCATCCGGTTCCGATAAAATAGAATTTCAGTTCGATAAAATCTTCTACCTACCTAAAGCCAAGGTATCAGCCTTTTCCTCTCAAACTCATATCAAATCAATCAATCCAGGCAACCTCTAAACCCCTCCACTTAATTATGGAATGAACTAAGTGGGTTTTGATCCCCATTTAACGGGGTACATAGGCACGTTTAGAATCTAAATCCAAACCTCAAATTGAAATCCTAATCAATCCTTTTTCCCCTTTTTAATTAATTTGTGAATATTTTATTTTCTCATTGCACTCATACCATATTCATACCTTAATTGTCATATAACATTTGTCATTCATGAAATTAATTTTTAAGTCAAATTAAATTTAAGAGCAAAATTTATATTATTTAAAACTAAAAATCTAGTCCCCGAACTCAACTTGGTTCGAAGACTAGTAATTTTTATTGTCGAGCAAATTAATTAAAAATTAATGAATTGGAGTCATTTGAGTTTTTTCCTTAATATTTTTCCAACTAAATAAAATTAAGGTGGCGACTCCTAAAATCATTTTCAAAATCAACTAATCTGAACTCGAGAGTTCCATCATGAGTCTAAACTCGAATCAGCATCTCGATTCCTTCCAGCGGATTGGGCTGATGCTAAGGTGAGGCTTTATAATAACTAGGCATCATTAATTTCAGAAGACCATCACCTTTGTTTATAATCTATAATTAGTATGTGATACTTATGATTATAGAGATAGTAAGTATCATACTATTTGACAAATGTTGTCGATATAAACATGTGGATATTCATTTGATGAATAGTTGAAGTGTGACATTAGATGATGATTACATGGAGTTTTATTAGTAGTAATAAATCATTATCTAGGTCATAATTGTATACATAGTCACTTGAATTGAGAGATACTGTATCTCATTCATCGGTAGTTAGAATTTATTACTAATTACATACTAATGCTATTCAAGTATTGGTATATGGTAGGTAATAGTTCTAACTAGTTATGTATGGAGGTAAGTGATTACCGAGAGAGAATTCATTAACTTGAATAAACAAGGAAGAAATCCTATGCTATATGATTATTCTTGATAATCAAATCATTAGCCAAGGTAGTAAAGAGTCACTAGAAAGTGTTTCTAATAGGAATCGATTTTATCAAGAATTAGAATCAAGGCATAGACATATGATCGAAGCATATCAGGGTTTGACAAATCCATGACCCTAGCTAAGATTGGGATTTTGTAATGAAGGGATTTTAGTATACGTTAATATGATTAATGGTCCATGAAATGAATAAGTAATAAATAGAGATTTCACGTTAGTAGAGAAAAGTGTTTTCTCAATTCCATTGCTAATTAGACATGAACCTAAAAAGTCACACACCCAAAAGTATTCACCTTTCAAGAATAAAAGGTTTACCATGATAATTAATTAAAGTGTTTAATTAATCGATTAATGGTAAAAGGATTGAACTTGCAATTAAATTTAGAAAGACCCTAGCTCTCTTGAAGTTTAAATCTAAAATGATTTCTTACTAATTAAATCCTAATTTATATTTGATATAAATGAGAAGAATTAAATTAATTAAAACTATGGATGAGTTAAAAGAATTAATTTTGAGTTTTGGACAAAACCCTAAATAGTCCAAGCCCATTTGAGAAATGGAGAGAGGTAATTTAGGGGTTAGAGAATTTCTATAACCCTAAAGCCTATATGATGAGTTTAGGGGTTAGAGAAAGTCTACCAAGTTCAAAATGGTCTTTTCACTATTTAAGATTTAATTGAAATAATCATAGAACCATAAAGGGTAATATGGTCTTTTCTATTTAACTCTAAAGTATAAAGCAAATTAAATATCTAATTTGTCCCTTGATGTTGGCTATATAAAAGGCAAATGATGTTAAATTAAAAGGGTTTTTATGTACAACTTTTCTAAGAGAAGCCTTAGTTACTAAGTTTTGAGGGAAAAGAAAAAGAAGAAGAGTTCTTCATATTTCTTGTTCTTTGTTCATTGTGAAAGAACAAAGGTTTCTTGTATTGAAAAGATCAATCCATCACAATAAGAAGAAATTAAATCACCAAGGATTTGTGTTAGAAGATCTTGTATTTAATTGGGCTATCAAGAGAGAGAATCAAGAAGATATAAGCAAATCAAAGTGTGCCTTGGAGGTGAAGCCTAGTGTGGACAATTTAGAGGCTCAACATTTAGGGAGCTTTTGGAGAGGAAAGAAGATTCAAAGTTCATAAGCTTCAAGAGGTAATTTGATTATAACTTGGTCTTCTTTCTTTCTTATGTGCTTTACACACTAATTAGTAGATTGCTTGAATGTTTATTAGACTCATTTAGGTGAAAGTGAAATTTTAAATTGTTTGAAATTTCACCTACCATGTTGCTTTTGCTTAATTTGCACCCAATATTCCTTCATTTTCTTCCTTTGACTTTGTAAATAATCATCCTATCCATTTTTCCAATTTTAATGTAACCATAGACGATGGTCCTTTTATTTGTAATAAGAAATTTGAATTTTCCTCTTATGATCTTATGTCTCCCATCTCTTTTGATACATCATCTCTTGAATCTAATTTGAATAATACATTAGAAAAAGAGATAAATGAAATAAAAAATGATGCAAGCAAAAAACTAATCAATGTTGACACTAATGAAAGTCCCAAAACTACATTCATTACATTTGCATGTTATGACACGGATGGCTTTATCAAGTCGATCCAAGAGTTTATTGACTATTTTGCGTAGGCCTCTAAGGATATGACTGGCATAAATCCAAGTATGGCAGTACATAAGATCCTTATTTATGAATATGTGAAACCTATTAAATAGAAACCATGAAGATTGAAAACATAATTATTTTTGCCAATCAAAGAAGAGATCACTGAGCAACTAGATAACTGGTTCATAGAGCCAATCCCATACCCATCATGGCTAGCTAATATTATTCCGGTTCCAAAAAAAGATGGTAAAGTATAGATGTGTGTTGACTACTGAGACCTGAATAAAGCCTGTCTAAAAAGATGATTTCCTGTTGCTGCACATTGACTTGTTAGTTAACCGCACGGCAAGATCTAAAGTGGTCTGTTTGACTGACTTGTTTGCTGGTTATGACCAAATTCAAATGCATCCACCAAACAAGGAAAAAATTGCATTTGTGACTGAATGGGGTATATATTACTAAAATTAATGTTGTTTGGGTTAAAGAATGCTGGGGCAACCTATTAGTGGATGGCTACCACTATCTTCCATAGCATGATCCATAAAAATGTTGAAGTTTATGTTAATGATATGGTGATAAAATTTGAGACAACTGAAGAGCACTTAGAAGGGTTAAGGTGATTCTTCCTTAGACTCCACCAATATCACTTGAAGCTGAACCTAGTAAAATGCCTCTTTGGCACATCATCAGGAGTTTTTCTTAGGTATATGGTTAGCAAAAAAGGGATTGAGGTTAATCTAGCCAAATCAAAGGCAATTCTAGAATGCCACCTCCGAAGACAGAAAAGGAGATTAGAGGCTTATTGGCACTGTTCTAATACATTAATCGATTCATCTCCCAGTTGGCTGATGTATTTGGGCTTGTATTCAAGCTGCTGAAGAAAGGAGCCTCTAAAGAATGGAATTAAGACTATTTAAAAGCTTTTGAAAAAAATCAAAGAATACCCCTCGAACCCCCCGATCTTACAACTACCCAGACCGGGTAAGCCATTATTCCTATATCTCTCTATCACTTAAGATGCTATAGGGGCAATGCTTGCTCAAAATGCCCCTGACTCCCATAAAGAAAATGCCATTTACTACCTAAGCAAATGACTACTTACCCATGAACTTAAATACAACCAGATTGAAAAGTTATACACTACTTTGGTATGGGTCTGTCATAAACTTTAGCATTACTTAAGTTCCTACACTACTCATGTGCTTGCTAATAAGAGCCCTTTAAAATTTCTCATGGAAAGACCAATTCTTGATAGCAAAATGGTAAGATGGATGACTATTCTAGTGGCTTATGATATGAAGTATGTGTAGAGGAAAGCTATAAAAGGAAGTGCGGTAGCTGACCAGTTAGTTGCATCCCCTATAGATAGTGAATGGTCTGAACCATAATTCCCTGATGATGACATCATGGAACTTAAACCTGAAGTCAGGAAGCTTTTCTTTGATGGTGCAGCAAAAAACAAGGGTTATAGTACTGGGATTGTCATGGTTTCCCCTAAGGGAGAAAACCTGCATATGGCTGTCAAGTTAGCTTTTGAGGTGACAAATAATGAAGCTAAATATAAAGCCTATATAGTTAGATTAAAGGTTACTGTAAACTTGAGATTAACTACTTGGAGGTCTATGGGAATGTAAATCTGATTGTGTCCTAAGCCCTTGGCAAATGGAAGATAAAAGAGGAGCATTTGGTTCTTTACTATAAGCGCTTAAAAGATCTAGTAGAGAATTTTCATGAGCTTTCATTTCATTATTTGCCTATGTAATACCTAAGAATTTCATAGCTCATTCTAGTTGCTAATGATACTAAAAGATTAAATTTTTGAATGTTAGTATAGTATAGAAATAATAAGGAATATGGTAAGAATCTTATGACTTTATATGCAATGTTTGCTTAGTTTACGAAATAGTTATGACTAATTATGTTATAATGAATTAAATAGAATTCATTTGAGAACTAATGATGTATATAAAGAAGTTAGATAACTCAAATTTGGAAGTCAAAGGGAAAAGAAAGAAAGAAAATTAAAAAGGAAATTTCTAAGTATGTTAATGGACTTATGGGCTTGTTAATAAGCCTTGGAACATCAAAGGCCCAAACACAATAAGGGATGGCCAGCCCTTGGGCCCAAGAGTGAGTGAACATAAAAAAATTTATGAGCTAGAATAGTTGGCCCAAGATAAATAGAACTTAATGTTATAGAGATAGCCACAAAAATTGACCTAAGTCAAATCCTAAAGCAAATTGAATTCCTATCTTCCTTACATACAAGTCTAGGTTCATTTTTAGCATTCTAACACCATATGATGAATATCACAAATTTAGATGAAATCTTGGCCATCAAAATGAAGTAGATCATAGCCATTCATTAAGATCAAATCTTAGCCATTTGATTAAGTTCAATCAAATCCTCACCATCTAACCTATCATATATATATGTTAATTCATCTTATTTGCACCATTTGCAAATCTCTACACCAAAACTTCATATTAACAAAAAGGAAATTCTCTCTGCATCAACCTCAATAAGAACTTTAATAAATTAAAGCTAACCAAGGTGAGAAATCATGTTCATCTTTTCTTTTATATGTTCTAAGTATTATTTAGTATTTTAGTTGCATAAAAATCTCTCCTACACCATATATAAATTTTGGCTAACTAAGGATGTGCATACATAAGATGTAGTTTTGGATGTTCTTAAATGAAATATGGAGATTTGGCTAGAGAATTAAAGGATTAATGTAAAGATGGGTAAAGAAAACATGAAAATCACCTAAATCTACAAGGTGTGGAATTTAGCCAATATGAAGAACTTGACAAGGAAGTGTTTTAAATTTCAATTGAATGCATCTACGGTTATTTTAGATGGAGAAAAATGATTTGAAAGTGTTAAAATGAATTTTGGAAATTAGATTCAAGATTTGAAAATCTTAGTGGCATAAACTTAGTTAAAAGGGGAACTTAGTGCTCTAATGCTAGATTTTGATAATTAAATGATCATATATGTTTTATGTTATATTAATTTCACACTTCTATAACTAATTTAAAGATTTGATGAGGAATTATAGGTTTTCTCCAAATTTGACCTAAATGAGACAAGTTAGGGTTCTTATGAATAAGAATGAAAAAATTCAAAATAATTGATGGGAATTGATTGCCTAAGTGTTAATTTGATGAATCTATGGTTAATTTGAGGTTTAGAAGGCAAATTGATAGTTTTCCCCAAATTATAGGGTTTGTAGAGCAATTTGGGAATTTTAAAATTTAAACTTGAATTCATGAAATTGAAACAGGAATTTAGCTTGGAAATGATTAGAAATAAGAATAAGTATGAATATGACATTATTGATATACCCCCATTGTGAGTTAGAATAATAATAAAACAAGTATAAGATAGATAAGTTGAAATTGGTAATATCATTAGTTACTAATTGATATGTAATTAAAATGATATGGGTGTAGAACATCAAGGCAATGGTAAGGAAATTGCTCAAGATTGTGAAGAACACTAAATTAACCAAGAGTGAACATTAACAAGAGAAAAGGAGTTCAAGGTGAGTACTTAATAATATGATGTAATTATGTCATATTGTATGCAAACCATTGCTTGAAATACTATCCTTTGACATGTACCTTGAGGTGACCTTGAATATGTGTTTGCCCATTGATTGTTGAGCCTTTGGAAATCCATATCTTTCTTACATGATATTTGACCATGATGAGCCTCCTACATTGGTTCTATGATGTGTTAATGATGAGAATGATTGATATGCCAAACTATTTTCCATTGAATTCCTAAAATAGACTTTGTATATGTCTTTCATTGATACCCATGATTAAGCATAAATCTTCTCTAGTGTGAGAAAATACATCAGACCTTGTGCACTTGGTATAAGCTCGTGGGTAAGGTGAGAGTACCCAACCTCTGTTGGGGGGAACGCCTAACTGTAAGGCCCAATCAGTCTTGCATAGTATGATGCATGTGAATGAGTAAGGCTTAGGCCGCTACTCTTTAATATTCATTTGTAGGAAGCTTTGTGCTTCCAAAACATTATTATTTATGCTAAAAAGTATTCAAAAACTAAAATTTCCAATTTTGATTAACATCACTCCATTGCCATCTTTGATACGAACTCCAAATGACCTGCTTTGAGACCTAATATCTTTACACTTGGAAGCGACTCTTTCGGAAAGCCAAATCAAGTTTGGAAGGAAAAACCTCAACTTAATGATGAACCTGTGTCAAGGAACCTTGGCATGTTGTGAATGAAACAAAGTGATTAACTTTGGAAGTTTGGATTGTTTGTTCAAGCAAGAACTGAAATTGAGAATTTTCTCATAAAGCACAAGGCTGTATTTTTGAATTATCAAAGGTCTCCCTATCCCTAGTTTAGCTAAGTATTTATATCATTTTAGCTATGTTACAAACCTTAAAATTCTTACTAACTAAAATTTAGACTTGGCCTTAAATTAAACAAACTAAAAGCCCAAATAACTAATTAAAATACTTAAAGCAGAAAAAGGATAGCTATGGACTTAATTAACAAAATCAACCCAATAACAATATGAGAATAAAGTAAAATAATTAAATTTGAAAATAGAAAGCATAGGCAGCCCAGCCCATTATGTGTAGCTTGCCTAATGTCTTAGCCTAACTCACCCGATGCCTTAGCCCAGCTCATTGTGTGCAGCTCACTTGACACTTCAACCCAATTTGAATGAAGAATGGTAGCCTTGTAAACACTTGAATAAATTAGGCCCAAGCCAATAGGAATGTAATTTGGCCTCTTAATCTTGACATTAGGCTTGACTAGATTGATTAAGCCCTTGAAGTTTCTTTAAATACAATTGGATTCTTATACAAAGCTCATGATTCAAATATCTTTGATTGGTTCATAGGAAAATTTATACAACCTTATTTTCTTCTTGAATGATCCATCAATCATGCATAATGGTTATATTGCATGCCTTTGTGAGCAATCTTGACAGAAATGGCAATTTTGAAGAATCTTCTTGAAGTTTTTATCATGTATCTATTTGTGAGCTTCTTGCAAGGCATATGGATTCTCATCATTCCCTCCCTCCTCAAAAGGATTCATCCTTAAAACCTGACTTGAACAATTGGAACTAGGGAATGTATCGCTCCTACCATCTTCTTGTACAGTTAACTCAGCCACATTTTGTGCCTTCTTTAGGATTTCTAGATGAGTATTAATCGTTGAAACCTCTTTATAAACAACAACAATGGCTTCTTCTTCATCATCAATTAAAGAATCATGCTTCTTAGACAACAAGTCACTAGCATAAATCCACACAGCTTTACATGTAGCTTGAATCCGCTTAGCTATGATGACTTCTCCACTATTTTCTTGATCGCACACATCTTCCAAAGAGGGCATGCTTTCATTGTCATCATCCTTGTAAGTTTTAGAAAAGAGCTCTCCATTGAATGTAATCATCACTCTCTTATTAGGGCATTAGGAAGTTATATGACCTAAACCCAAACACTTAAAGCATTTACTATCATGAGAATGGTTTGGGGCTTCAGATTTACCTTTCTCCTTTTCCTTTGACATTGGTACAGCTTATCCCTATCTTGAGTCGAATTTGGACTTAGAATCAGTCCCCTCATCTTCCTTCCAACTTGATTTCCATGGCTTGAATGAAGATGAACTTTGATTATTGCCCTTATACCTAGGTTGCTTCTCAACCTTAATTGCCATATCCCTAGGGTGACATCTTCTTTGAAATTTATTCAACCTTTTGTCCATCTTTTTCTTAAGTTGTTCTCGAAACTCTATGAAATTTCGCTCATCATCTTTATTTTGGTACTCATGGTGGATACCTGAAACAAAAATCTTACGTCACTGCCTCACGTGTTTTCACTTAAAATAGATGACACTCATGTTCACTTGTGTTTATTATCACACAAATCAATAAGCTTTTCTCTAGATAAATTCACACTCTTGCCTTTTACTTCTCAGTTCTCTCTTATAGTTCTTACAAGAGCCAATTTCCAAACTACACAAAATTAAATTTTTTTTTTTGCTAAACAATTAACCAAGATTTAAAAGTGAAATTTAACACAAATTTAAGGCAAAATAGGAGTGAGAATACCTAAAACAATAACGCTAGATGTTTTTGACAATGACGAACGAAAGACACCAAACATAAATTTTGCCAATAAATTGGAAAAAATATAAAATTAAATAGAAATAAAATAGATAACAAGAAGAACACAACTGACAACACTCTAAATGGAGTTTTCTACAAAAAATTGTAATGAAACGAAATTTACTAAGAGACTAAAAATGCGAATTTCGAGGCCTAAATGATGAAATTTAGTCAAAAAACCACGGACATCATGAGCAAAGCTGGTGACTTTTGATCATTGGCCCATTGCCCTTGAAACTGTAACAACCCACACCTACCCTAGAAATTTTCGTGATAATTTGCTTAATTTAGAACTATTAAGGTTAAGTGTGTGCTTTTGTGAGAATTAGTATTCTATGTGTTGATGAGCATGTGGCATATTAAATTAATTTTAATATACATAATATGAGTTGTTATTGTGAAATAAATGATTTACATGAAGTGCATTTGCATAAAATAAATTATTTTAAATAAAATAAAATTTCATGCATAAAGGCAATTTTTAAGCATAAAATGATTTTGCGAGTATTTTAAAATAATTTTTAAGTAAATATTTTGGGGAAAATTTTAATGAAAATAATAAGAAAAATATTTTTATTTTTATTAATTATAATCAGCCCAAAATTTAAATAAAAAGCCCAAATACAGAAAAGCTCATTACACTAAAACCCTCCTAATCTAGTTCATGAAGGGTATTAGAGGAAATTTGCCAAAACCATATATATATATAATGCAAAATTCGGTCAGCCCTAATGTTCTAGCAGTCATCACTCCAATTTTCTGTATCTCGGCGGAAAAATTCTCTCGAAATATTTCTCTCTATTGAAATTAAGAAAAACACCTTTTAGTTTCATGATTTCTTAATAATAAGAAAAATATTTTTATTTTTATTAATTATAATCAGTCCTAAATTTAAATAAAAAGCCCAAATACCCAAAAGTCTACTACACTAAAACCCTTATAACCTAGTTCATTAAGGGTATTAGAGGAAATTTGCCAAAACCATACATATATAATGTAAAATTTGACCAGCCCTAATGTTCCAGCAGCCATAACTCCAAGTTTCTATATCTTGGCAGAAAAATTCTCTTGAAATATTTCTCTCTACTGAAATTAAGAAAAACACCTTTCAGTTTCACAATTTCTAAACTGTAACCATAAGTTTTTCTTCTCTTTTAATTCCTAAACTGATTTCTATGAAATAAATTATGAGAAAATTATTTTGAACTGATTGTTTACTGATTTTTATAGATTTAATTCTATTTGGGTGAGTTTTTGGGAGAGAAAATTTATTTTCTACCGAAAACACAAATCTTTCTGCGAGATTTCTCTAAAGGTGAATTCTATAACTTAAAATCACAATTTTTATGCATAAACATCACTAATGAGGGGCGATTTGTGCATTATTGGTTTCTAAACTAATTTTTGATTTGTTTTGATGAAAAATATTGGACCAAATTATATTTATGCATATTTCTATAATGACCGGAAAGTTTCGGAAAACAAAAGAATTCAAGGTTTTTGTGCTAGAACTTAGAAGTTGAAAAATTCTATTATTAATTTAACATGTGGCTGCCAATTTGTGTGTGAATGAATTCTAATATGATATTTGTTTTGTTTAGATGAAAAAAAATGATTTAAATCATGTGTTTGCATATTGCTGTAATGAACGGAAAGCGCGGAAAGCGCAAAAGCTCATGATTTTCACCTATGTCTTAAAACTTGGAATTTTTTTGTATAAATCTTACCTATGGCTGCCAAATCATGCATGAAGATGTTCTAAACTGATATTTTATATGATTGAATAAAAAATAATGATTTAAACCACTTATTTACATATTACTGTAATGACCGAAAAATACCAAAAATAAGAAAACTCATGGTTTTGTACCCTATAACCCAAAAATTGAATTTTTCATGTATGAGAAATACCATATGTGGCTATTCATGTGAATTGATATTCTAAAATGATTTTTGTTGTGTTTACATGAAAAATCTTAGTTCAAACTATATTTTTACATATTACTATAATAGACGAAAAGTGCAAAAAGTAAGAAAAATACAGTTTTTCCTTTGATGGTGCATTTGGCCTACTATGGAATTTTTATCCCAATGTCTATAATTTTTATGCAATGTATTTTGATGATTATTGACATGTATGTATGTATAATAAATGATAAAATTGCATATTAGTTGAAGAAAAGACCCTAGACAAGCTTAAAGGCACTTTGGTATACTTAAGGTATACTTAAGGTATCTTAATCTTATATTGTGATTAGAATGTGAATGTGATTAGAAAATATGGAACTAGATGTTATGATGAATTGATGATGAATGAATGGTCTTGATGTCGATGAGGTGACTGATTGAATGAATGGATCATAAAAGTCAAGCATGATACTTGAAAGGTTAAGTGATTAGTTAAAATGTATGGAAGTGTTAAGTAAGTTAATTGTTAAAGTGAATAAATTTATGATATTATGATGACCTTTGAAAGGTATTGACATAATTTTAATGTGCTTTCATATGAGCCTATCAAGGTTAAGTGTGCAAGACTTTTAAAGTCAATATGTTATGTGCAAGTGATGAGTACACTTATACGTGCAACTCTAAGTGTATGTGAATGCAATATTTGCATGGAGTAGTTATGGGATAGGAGCATCATGATTAAATAAATACTAAGTATTAAATTAAATATTATGTTAGAGTTTGAGGAGCTTTAGAAGTTCAAAAGGGCTATGTATACTAAGAGCAAAGGAACCACAAGGTGAGTAAACTCTATATTCCTGCTTCCAGTGTGAGTAAATACTATGTTAATGTTACAAGTGTGAGTAAACATCATATTCATTCTTCAAGTGTGAGTAGCATCATGATATGTTATAAATATGTGATATCTTGTTATGTAAGCCTTTGTGATCTTTGAAACCCAAGTTCTTTCTATCCTAAAATTTGATTAAGTGATTTCTTTGTAAAGCTTGGGTTGCTAAAGGACAATTAGTCAAAAACTACTTTTGTTTATTCAATGAGAATTTCCTATGATTATTACCCTAGCTTATATTCTTTTTGGAACTATACTGTTCTTATATCTTTTGTTCAATAAGTTAAGCTGATATTGCCATTCTGAGATATATGATTGTTACCTTAAATGTTATTGACATATGTGATTACCATTAGCTCTAGCTATGGCACCATCAACCCTTTATACAGAATCCTCATGTCGATGCAAGTAATCATCGGAACCTATGCACACAGTCTTAACCTGATGGATAGGGGTAGTGTATCCATCTTAGTTAGAAAGGGGCAGTTTTAGTCGTGGGACCTGATCAGCTTCACGCCTTCTATGTGATAGGAGTTGGAATTTGGTATAAGGCCACCTCTCCTCTATGTGTTCAAGTGATAGAGCAATAGCTTTCACTCACTATGTGTTTTATGTGTGATTTCTGTAACCTTTCTAAATTAAACCCTTGCTAAATTGCAACTTGATTCATGAATTATAAATCATAAACTATGTGTATAAGCTGTGTGTTTCCTTTTCAAAGGAAGATGTGTTAATGTATGAGCTATTTTGTTTACTTATTGAGATCATCTATCTCACCCTTTTTCCTTATGTAGTTCTAGGTGAGCAAGTGTGAGGAGGAAAGGTGATGGCTCAAGCATTCTACTATGCTTGGGAATTCCTTGTCAAAGTCATTAATAATACCATGTTATGAAGTGTTGTCATTAGATGCTCTAGGAATATTGATTGATGCTTATTTTGAGATGTATTATCTTCTTAAGTTTTCAAATGGGATATGAATATTATTATTTTCCTTATGGATTTTATGTGCAATGTCTAATGATAGTCTTCCGCTATTGATCATTTAATGATTTAAATGAGTTATTTGCATGAGATTAGGTATGATCCTAGGCATGATTTGTATATGTGTAAGTGGGTTCTACAGGCGAGGGTGACCTTATGTCTCCCAATATTCTAGGACTGTCATATCTCTAAAGTTAAGATGTGATAAAAACTATGTACTTAGGAGGGTCAAAATAACACAACTTTCTCAATACTAGAATTTTTTTTTTTTTGAATTTTCGAGAAAGAATATATAGCTACTATAGAATTAGGGTTGAAAATGGAAAAAGGAAACAAAAATATTAATGAAAGCGAAAAGGAAACAATAAAAGAAAGGAAAATAAAAAAAATGAATTCAAAATGGGATAAGGAAACTCAAGCCGAAATTGGAAGTAAATCCTAACTTATTTTGGTCAAATCCTTGATTTTCCTCAATTTGATTTGATTCCAATAATCTTTTTTTTTTTCTTTCTTTCACTCTAGAATTGAAAACAAATACTATACATTCCTATGTTCTGATTTGACCAAGATTCTTTCCTCTTTTTTTTTTCCTTTTTTTTTTCTTCTGTCTGAATGCTCTTTTTTTTTTTTTTTTTTTTTTAAATTCAGCAACAATTCAATAGAAAAAAAAAACAAATAGAAGATCAAAACACAAGAAGCCAACAAAAATACAAAAAATGAAAGGAATAGAAATACCAACGGATAGAAGACAGAGAACCAAAACAGAATGGATCGATGAATTTGGAATTTTTTTTTGATTTTTGAATTCAGACTTGAAATCACAAGGAAATAGAGTTAAAGAGAATGGAAACAAAGGAATCAAAAACAATAAAATGAACTCAAATGGAAACAAGAAAAAAAACAAATGAAAGACAAAACACAAATGAAATGGAACGATATAACCTGGTTTAGAGCCTAAGTTCTAATACCAAACTAATACGAACACCAAACAACCTGCTTTAAGACCCAATACTTTTATACTTGGAAGTGACTTCCTCAGAAAGCCAAATCAAGTTTGCAAGGAAAAACCTCAAATCAATGATGAGCTTGTGTCAAGGAACCTTGGTATGTTGTGAACAAAACAAAGTGTATTAACTTTGGAAGTTTGGATTGTTGGTTTAAGTAAGAACCGAAATTGAGAATTTTCTCACAAAGCACAAGGCTGTATTTTCAAATTATCAAAAAGTCTCCCTATCCCTAGTTTAGTTAAGTATTTATATCATCTTAGCTAAGTTACAAACCCTAAAATTCTTACTAACTAAAATTTAGACTTGGCCTTAAATTAAATAAACTAAAAGCCCAAATAACTAATTAAAATACTTAAAGTATAAAAAGAATAGATATGGGTTTAATTAACAAAATCAGCCTAACAACAATATGAGAATAAAGTAAAATAATTAAATTTGAAAATAGAAAGCAAAGGCAGCCCAGCCCAGCCTATTGTGTGCAGCTCGCCTGATGCCTCAGCCTAGCTTGCTCGATGCCTCAGCCCAGCTCATTGTGTGTAGCTCGCCTGATGCTTCAGCCCAATTTGAATGAAGAATGGCAGCCTTGTAAACACTTGGATAGATTAGACCTAAGCTAATAGGAATGTAATTTGGCCTCTTCATCTTGACATTGGGTTTGACTAGATTGATTAAGCCATTGAAGCTTCCTTGAATACAATTGGATCTATATGCAAAGCTCATGATCTAAATATCCTTGACTGGTTCATAATAAAATTTATACAACCTTATTTTCTTCTTGAATGATCTATCAATCATGCACAATGGTTGTATTGCATGCCTTTGTAAGATATCTTGATAGAAATGATAATCTTGAAGAATCTTCTTGAAGTCTTTATCATGTATGTATTTGTAAGCTTCTTGCAAGACATATGGATTCTCATCAATCTTGAACCTATCCAAGTGAAATCTAATATTGCCTTCATATTATGTTATATTATTATGTACTTATTGAGCTTGTCTCATTCCATAGTTGTTTAAGATTTTTTAGGTTAGGGTGATTTATTAGCAAGGTAATTTTCGAGCTATGCTTCTCCACTTGGAACTTGCTTTGTTAAGTTGCTATGTTTTGAGTTTTGGTTATGTTACTCTGAAGATAATCAATCTAGAGCTCTATGATACTTAAAGGCTTAGTATTAAAATGTATTATGTTGGAGAGTATTGTAAACAAATGATAGTAATTTTTATATATACATATTTATGATAGTAAGTAAGAATGTATGAATAATATTTATTAATATTTAGGAATGATATTCCAATCAATGGTTATGAAATGGCATTAAAGTGTAATGGCTATAAATGAATGGACAAAGTAAAAATGGAAATGGTAAAGAGTGAATGGGGTTTTGGTCTTGGGATAGGTTATAAAATGGAATATGCTAAAATGATAATAAGTTCAATGGAGTTATATGTATTAAGGTGACCTTATATCTCTTTGAGCTCTAAGACCGTCACAGCCTAGAAATTAGGTCGTGATAGCCTGGAGCTAAGAATCAGTTGGCAGATGCCTTAGCCACACTTGCATCAATGCTAGATATGAGTGATGGAGAGATAATCAAATCTATGGTGATTAAGATGAAAAAGGAACCTGGATATCATACTATGTGCATGAATATTTAGTTGGTTGATCAAAAATCTTGGTCCTAGGACATTTTCAATTACCTTTAGAATAATAAGTATCCAAAAGGGGCAACCAAATCAGAAAGAAGAACTCTGAGACAACGGGCTAGTAACTTTATCCTACATAGTGATGTCTTATACAAAAGGGCATAGGATAATATACACTTGAGATGTGTAACTGAGGATGAAGCTCAGTAGATCATGGAATGGGTCCATAGTGGAGAAGAAGGCCCTCATATGAATGGAATTGCATTGGCATGGAAGGTAATGAATTTGGGGTACTTCTGGTTGAATATGAATGAAGACTATGCCAAGTTTATGCAGAGATGCCATAAATGTTATATTTATGTCAAGCTTTAAAAACAACCTCCCATTCCACTCAACCTAATTACAACTCCCTGTCCTTTTACAACTTAAGGCATTAATGTTATCGGAATGATAAGCCCTAAATCTTATACCAGACAATGCATGCTTGTGCAATTGATTATTTCTCTAAATGGGTTGAAGCTACTCCATATCAAGTATTATATTCCAAAAGAGTGGCCCATTTTATCCAAACTAACATCCTTTGTCAGTTTGGAGTTCCTTTCAAGATTATTATAGATAATGGATCCCATTTTCAAAAAGAGCTAGCCCAGTTGTTAAAGAAAAAGAAGATTTAGCACCATAGGTCCTCTCCTTACTGTCCTCAAAGGTGCAGTTGAAGCAACTAACAAAACACTCAAAACCCTTCTACAAAAGATGACTGAAAATCATAGAAATTGGCATCAATAGGTACCATTTACCTTATAGGTATATCGAACTTCTATCTACACCCCAATAGGTGCCACTCCTTACTTACTAGTATATGGTATGGAAGCTGTTTTTCCAATCGAGGTTGAAGTCAGATCAGTCAGAATCATATGAGAAAGTTAGTTAAAAGAAGCAAAATGGTTAAAGGTTTATCATGATCAACTCAATGCTATTGATGAAAAAAAGGAGGGATGCCTTATATCAGATTCAAGAATATCAGTAGAAGATATTAAGGCACTTTAATAAAAGGGTCAAAGACAGAGGCTTAGAAGAAGGGAATTTAGTTTTGAAAGAAATTAGAGCTCCAGTGTATAATCCTAGGGGAAAATTCAAACCAAACTAGGTCAGTCCTTACATACTCAAAAATATCTTATAAGGTGGAGGGGCTATCCTCATGGATCTAGATGGTATAGAGTTTTCTAGTCCATACAACTTGGATAAACTAAAGCATTATTTTGTATGATGTTAGTTTTTCTTTGTAATTTTTTCATGCATTATGTGAATTAGAATTATGTAGACCTAATTCTCCAAAATATTTGTTAATTGGTCAAAATTGAAAGTGTGTAAGGAGATACATAGGTAGCCCATCATGGGTACAGTCCAAATTTTAATAAAATTACCATTTTGTGTCTTTATCATTTGATTCTTTGCTTGCAAGATTTAAAAAAAAAAAGGATGAGAAAGAAAGGCTTGCTAAGTTGAAAATCCCAAAGGGCAGCTTAGGCAAAATTTAGAGCAAATAAATGATGTATTATTCAAATTTCATTTAAATGATGAAACACAAGATCAAAAGAGAAAATAAACAAAATCTACTATCCATGGCTACATCTAAAGCCCTAATATCCTGAAATCTAAACCTTCTTCTTCTTCTCCTTTAGATCATCTTCTTTAAGAGCAGTCTCCTTTGTAATACCTTCATCTTTAATCTCATGTAGTAGCTCTAGTCTCCTTGCTTTCTCTACTGGCCAAAACATAGCCATCCACCATAAATTATACTCCTCCAGCTTATTAGAGTGATGAAAAGGAAGAATAGTGTGAAATCCTCAAAGTTAGTGATTCATAACTGCCCTGGCCATAGTAGGAGTTTTCAGAGCAGACTAAAAGAGTGCACTATCAGGGGGCACCCCTTATGTATGACTTATTTGTCTCATCATTCTAGTCCCCTAGTAAAAGGTCATTATGTGTAGCTCGAGTAGATACTACATCATATAACCAAAACTCATAGTCATGAACCATTTAATCTTGTACCAAGGGCAAAGCCACAATAAGTCTTTTAGGCCAAACTCAAATAGCTATGAGATCCACTTCTTTTTAGAATTGAACTTTATTACTGTCTTGCGGGATCTATACTAAGAGATCGAGTAATCCCTTCAAATAGGAGGAGAGACCACCCTTAATTGATCTCTGAGCCATATTTGTTTTGGAATACAACTATATGAGCAAAGAGAAGAAGAATAGGAGTAAAAAGAAGGAAAGTTCATAAAATATACCTGCAGAATGATTGGGCTCACAGACTAAGGCCCATTACTCCTGTATGCTTAATCCAAGCTAAGAATGGTCTTAGCCAAAACAATGGCAGCAATAGAGCGACCATCCTCTATATGAGACACTAGCTCTATCACTCTAGTATACCCCAACCCATAGGACCTTTGAAAAGAAAACCTAAAGTCAAATAGAATGATAAGGCTTGCATCGGACGATCTTGCTAGTCACTTTTTTCAAAACCCCAAGGATCATGGAACTTAGCAATCACAGCATTCAGATCAACCTAATTCCCCACAACCATAGGGCTAGTAGTTGCCACATCCAATCCTAAAATCCTCTGGTAAGAGTTTAAATAACATACCCTTTCAACTGGAGCAATCAGACTCGCCTCAGGATCATATCCTAAGAGTACATTAAATTCCTCAAAAGTGGGATGCACCTCCTCCATGCATGCCCCAAACTTGAACACATAAACATTAGGATCCTAAAATCTCATGCAAGCTCTCAAAAAATCCCAATCAATCTTGACACCATTTAGGGTTGGCATGGCACTAATTCCAAACCTCCCTAAATTAATACACTCCACTTGTTCAAGATTTCTGGTCCATAGATGCATTGCATGGTTCAAAGTAGGGCTCCATAGGGAGGAAACAAAAAGGAGAGAAGATAAAAAGAAAGAGAGAAAAAAAATATAGAAAGAAAAGAATAAAAAGAAATTATCTTAGGGGCTCAGAAATCGAGGAAGTACATAATTGGCCAATCAAAAAGAGATTAAAAAGGAGCCAAGCCTGGATTTGTCTGAAAGCATATCCATTCAGTCTCAATGGCACGATAAGCAACATGATTTTGTTGTTGCCAATCATAGCAGCACGGTTTTGGTGCCAGCATGGCCATGTCACCTTGCTTCCATCTATCTCTCTTTGCTTGTTAAGCTTTCAAGTAAAATTTTGATAATTTTTCTCAAAAGTTTCATGTCTTGAGTACCATTTTCATATGAGAATAAGTAAAAAAAAAAAAAAAAAAGAAAAGAGAGAGAAAAACTTAAGGAAAGCATAATGGAAGTCCTATTAAGTCATTGGATTATATACATCACATTCACATACATTATGCATACATCCATAGAACATAACATAAAGCTAAAAAGTGCATCATCATCTTAGAAACATGCATACATAATATCCTAAAGCCAATAAGAGGATGACTAATAGCTGTGCTTGGACCTATGATGATCCTGCCTAGACACCTCAACTTCTTCCTTGAGCTTATCCAAGCGACTTAAGGTGGTACTCATGCAATATACATACTGGCCTAGAAGATCATAGTGGTAGCGATAAAAATCTATCAGGATCTAAAAAGAAAATCTAGACATGAGAATCACTAAAAAGTAGTTAAGAACTAACTAGCAATTATATGAAATCATACCTTTATGATATTCTCAGGGATGGTAGGAAAGAAGGGTAGTTGCATATCCTCGAGATCATACCGTTAATACCCGTCATCATAAGAAAAGTATTCAAGATGAGCAAGTAACCAAGTAACTAAAGAAGATGGGGGAATCAGAGTAATCGGGTCTCCTATAGAAGTATTCAGAGTTGGAGCCGAAGCGCTAGCACCAGGGTCCAAAGGACCAGCCATAGAACCTGGGGGACTAGACTTAAGGCTCGAGCTACCGACCCTAAAAGTTAATGCCCACGGAGCAGCACTGCCAAACCTGAGTCTTGTGCTACTAACCTTTAAAGGTAATGTCCTAGGAGCAACACTACTAGATCTAGATTAAGGCATTGGAGAGGTGCTAGAATGTAACAACCACACTTACCCTAGGAGTTTAAATGACTAATTTTCTTGAATTTAGAGTTGTTGTGACAAAATATGTGATTTTATGAAAACTTGTGTGTGATCTGATTTATGAGTATGTGGCATGTTAAATTAATTTTAATAGGCCTAATATAAGTAATTATTGTGAAATAAATAATTTATATGAAGTGCATTAGCATAAAATAATTTATTGTACATAAAATGAATTTTCATGCAAAAAGGTGATTTTTAAGCATAAAATAATTTTATGAGTATTTTCAAAATAATTTTTAAATAAATATTTTGGGGAGATTTTAATGAAAATAATAAGAAAAATATTTTATTTTTAATTACCTATAATCAGACCCAAAATTAAATAAAAAGTCCAAATACCCGAAAGCCTACTACACCAAAATACTCCTAACTTAGCTCATTAAGGGTAAACTTGGAAATTGTCCAAAACCCTAAATATTTATTGAAATTTCGGCCAGCCCATCACTCCAGCAGCCACCATTCTGTTATTTCATTATTTTGGGAGAAAAATTCTCTCAAAATTATTCTCTCTACCAAAATTCACAAAATACTTTCAAACTTTGTGATTTCGGAACTGTTTCGTAAGTTTTTCCTTTTCTTTCAATTTACTATTTGATTTTTATGAAACTAATCATAGAAAAATTATTTTGAACTAAATTTTTACTGATTTTTGTTTATTAAATTCAGCCTATGTGATTTCTTGAGAGAGAATTTGATTTTTCTACCGAAAACACCAACCTCTCTACGCGATTTCTCCAAAGGTGAATCCTAGAACTCAAAATTGAAAATTTTCATGCATAAACATTACAAGGGGGGCGATTTGTGCAGAAATGCATTATAAATGGATTTTTGATGTGTTTAGATGAAAAATATTAAATTAAATTATATTTTTGCATATTACTGTAATGACCGAAAAGTTTCAGAAAACAAAGAAATTCAAAGTTTTCATTCTAGAACTTAAAAGTTTGAAAATTCTATGATTACTTATGTATGTAGCTACCAATTTATGTATGATGGAGTTCTAAACTGATATTTATTTTGTTTGAAAGAAAAATAATGATTTAAATCATGTGTTTACATATTACTGTAATAAATAAAAAGCACGAAAAGCTAGAAAACTCATGATTTTCTCTCTAAACCCTAAACTTGGAATTTTCATGCATAAGTATGGTCTATGGCTGCCGATTTGTACATATTCATGTTCTAAACTGATTTTTGTTATGATTGAATGAAAAATAATGATTTAAAATACCTATTTACATATTATTGTAATGACCGAAAAGTACCAGAAATAAGAAAAAGCATGGTTTTGCATCTTAAAACCAAAAATTGGAATTTTCATGTATATGTTATACCTATTGCTGCCAATTCCTATAGATTGATGTTCTAAAATGATTTTTTTTATGTTTACATGAAAAATCTTGGTTCAAACCATATTTCTGCATGTTACTGTAATAGATGAAAAGTGCAGAAAGTAAGAAAATTCAAGTTTTCTCCTTGATGATGTGTTTGGCCTACATTGGGATTTTTATCCCAATATCTATAATTTTTTATGTGATGTATTTTGATGATTATTGACATATATGTATGAATGATAAATGATTAAATTGTATGTTGGTTGAGGGAATAACCCTAGACAAGGCTAGAGGCAATTTGGTATACTTAAGGTATCTTAATCTTATGTTGTGATTAATATATGAATATGATTGGATAATATGGAAGTAGGTTGTATGATGACTTGATAATGAATTAATGATCTTGAATTAATGACGAGATTGATTGAATAAATTGGTTATAAGAGATAAGCATGACACTTGAAAGGTTATTTGTTAAGTTAACATATATGGCAGTGTTAAGTGTATTAAGATGGTTGTTAAAGTGAATTGATATTAAGATAATGATATTATGTTGATCTTAGAAAGGTATTGACATGAATTATAATGTATTTTTCTTATGGGCCTATAAAGGCTAAGTGTACAAGACTTTTAAAGTCAACATGTTATGTGCAAGTGATGAGTGCACTTCTATGTGCAACTCTAAGTGTATGTGAATGTTATATGTGCATGGGGTAGTTATAGGATAGGATAGCATGATGATTAAATAAATACTAAGTATTGAATTAAATATTATGTTAGAGCTTGAGGAGTTTTTAGAGGTTTAAAAGGGCTACGTGTACTAGGAGCGACGGAACCATAAGGTGAGTAAACATTGTGTTCATGCTACAAGTATGAGTAAACATTATGATATTGTTATAAGTATGAGCTATCATGATATGTGTACCTTTAACATTCTTGAAACCCAAGTTCTTTCTATTCTAAAATGAAACTTTATGATTTCTTTGTTAAGCTTGGGTTGCCAAAGGACAATTGGTCCAAAACCATTTTCGATTATCTAATGATTATACCTTTATGATTATTGCCCTAACTTACATTCTTTTTGGAACTATACCACCATTGTATCTTTTGTTCAAAAAGTTAAAGTGCTACTTCTATTATGATACATGTTATTATTGTCTTAAATGTTATTGTTATATATGATTACCATTAGCTCTAGCTATGGTACCTTTAACCCTTTATGCATAAGTCCTCATACCGATGCAAGTAATCATTGGCTATGTGATCCTTATACCAATATGAGTAATCATCGACTATGTGATCCTCATACTGATGCGGGTAATCATCGGCTATGTGTTCGAGTGATTATGGCAATAGCCTTCACTCTATGTGTTCGAGTGATTATGGCAATAACCTTCACTCTTTATGCTCAAGTGATTATGGCAATAGCCTTCCCTCAATGTGCTTAAGTAATTATGGCAGCAACCATCGCTCTATGTGTTATGTGTTATAAGTATGATTTCTGTGAACCTTTCTAAATTGCAAACTATGAATCATGAATTATGAGTTATGAGCTATGAACCCTTTCTAAGGGATATATATTATTATATAAGCCCTATTGTCTACTCATTGAGATCATCTATCTCACCCCTTCTTCTATGTGTGGTTCCAGGTCAGCATTATGAGCAGGCAAGGTGATCGCTCAAGCTACCTACTCTACTTGGAAAATTTCCTTGTCAAAGTTATAATAATACCATACTATGATGAGTCTTTAACCACTCTAGGAGTTTTTATGGGAACTTTCTTTTGGAATATTATGTTGGTGACTTTATTTAGAGTCTTATTATTATTTTCCTATGGATTGTATTAAAGTATATTTTTAGCTTTCGCAACTTAAAGTTTTTCCTTTATAAAAGTTTTTTTTTATTAAGTTGATGTATAAGGTTTGGTATGATCTGAGGTAGTATTTGTATATGTATAAGTGGGTTCTACGGGCATGGGTGACTTTATGTCTCCCCATGTTCTAGAACTGTCATGTCTCAAAAAAATGGGATGTGACATAAAAGCAGACCCTTGATAAGTCAACCTCCTTGACTCATTTAAAGGAGGTATGCCCTGCATCAAGAAAGTCTCATTGAATTCATTATAGTCAGCATCGGGTAAAAGGAAGTCTAGACAAAAAACTCTTATAGCCAAAGTGTCCATGTCTAGT
>CANTUT010001097.1:255000-425000 GCA_947687605.1 Reutealis trisperma
ACTTGGTTTGGATGAGAAAATTAATTAATTAAAATGATTAATTAATTAATTAGAGAGTGGATGGAGAGAGAATAAGAAGAATAAATAGCAATCAATATCAATTTTGGTGTGTCTGGAATGAAAGATGGAAGGCATATTTATAGGCAAAGGGAGATGAGGATAGTTAGGTAGTAAAAATGTGAGAACACCATAAGGAGTAGGGCTAGAAAGGGTTGAAAAATCATATTGGAGGATATTTTTGGAACTACAGGTGGAGTAGTGGGGTTCGTGCCCCTAGCCCTCTAGGCGGCATGCTGCCCAGTGGGGTGTCAGCATTGCCTAGTGCCTTGGTGGGCATGCCGACTTGAAATTTATTTTTTGTTTTGTTAGATTTTAAGACTTTCGGATAAATTTTCGAGAGTTATAGAGCTCAGAAATTTTATTAGTCAGTATCGATAGACTTGAAATTAATTTTAGAATGATTAAACAATCAATTTGATAAAACATCCAATTAATTTTGGAAAAATACTGTCTGATACAGAAATTCCGATAAGGATAGGAAAGGCGTTAGATTGTGCCCAAAATATTTTGGTTAGAATTGGTGTGTTTAGAAGTAATTTTAGAGGTATTAAAATGAGGGTTCATAGCTGCCTCATCAACAAGGCTGTCTATCAGTTAGATAATTTTGATGAGAGTGAACTTGAAACTTTGGTAGATCTGAGTTTGAAAAATGATTTCGGTTGTAATGAGATAATTTTCGTGAATTTTGAAACTTGATTGAACCATTTTTGGGATACTAGTGAATTTTCAGGTCCATAATTTTTCTTGTTTTTCTGATGGTAAAACTACATTTCTGTCAAAAAATAGACGAATGAGGTGTCTATGGGTAGATAAAAATCTCATGAACACATAAAAAATTTCAGATTTAAATTTTGAATTGATATGAACTAAAAATATATTTTTATGCAACTAAATAATTATAAGGCACTTTTTACTATGCGCTATTTCATCTTTTCTTGATTCTAAAACCTATAAATATCTTCATTCATTGTGTTGCACACATAGCACAAAACTTCCTCACTCAACGTGAGCTTCTTTCTCTTTTTTAATAATAATAATAATAATAATAATAATAATAGTAAAAATTTCCTTCTTTTTTTCTTTTTTTTTAATAACAATAATAATGATAGTAATAGTAAAAATTTCCTTCTTTTCTTTTTTTTCTTTTTTTTAATAATAATAATAGTAAAAATTTCCTTCTTCTTTTTTTTTCTTTTTTTTATAACAATAATAATAACAGTAGTAAAATTTTCTTCTCACTCTCTCTCTCTCTCTCTCTCTCTCTCTCTCTCTCTTTTAAATTTGCCTTTTCTTCCTTTTTAGGTTTAAAACTTCACAGTGATGGCTTCTTCATCCAAGTGCACTACCATGCCCTCTGCTAGTGGACTTCAGGGTCAACTTTTTGAGGCACAGAAGGCGAATTTCAATCCCTCAATTCTACACCAAGACCCTCAAGACCATGTCTCATATGACGGGAGCATGGCGGTCAGTGTTTCACTTGCCCACTCTGAATATTTTTTTTTCAGTCTAGCATTATATATGTTTTGTGCCTATTGGTTCATTGCCAACAAAAACTATCTGAAATCGAGGAGGACGATGCAATTTGGATATGATGATAAAGTGTCTCACAACAGGAGGTGCTGTTAGGAATCTTTTAGAACCGATATGTTTCATCGACTTTTTGGAGTTGAGGACACCTAATTGTGTCAATATGAATCTGATAAAGGCTCTAGTTGAGAGGTGGTAGGACACCACCAATACTTTTCATTTGTTCTGCTAGGAGATGACCTGTAACCCATTCGATCTCTATATGATGACAGGGGTTCGATTCGGATCCTGACCTTTTGACATGTCAATGATTGGAAAGATGAGTATACTAAAAGAGAAGTCACTAAACTAATTTCATGGAGGGCACCACCGTCAGGCGCACACTCCTACACAAGAAGTTAGAAGGGCTATCCTCTGGAGATCATGTTCCCGATGAGACTCTCGCTCGCTTATGTCTTCTAGTCATTATGGGCCACATTTTCACCCATAACATGAAGGATATGGTGGATATGAATATCCTGAAGAGTTTATCCCAGATTGATAGATGGGCAGAGTACGACTGGAGAGGTGCAGTCTTAAATGCCATGTACAGTGACATGATAGATCTGTCTTGTGGGCGCGTTATGTCTGTTAGTGGGATAGCACTAATTTGGGAGGTATGCATCATGCTTATTAGATCATATCTTTTATCACATCATGGCATTTTTTTTGTGCCTTTATGTTACAGATGTGGGCCTATGAATACTTCCCGTTTACCCCCCCACCCCTTGATTGATTAAGTAGCGAGTACAAGACTTCCCAACAGGGAAAAGATGGGTGGAGTTGAACCAAAATTCCCCTTGTTCATATGGTGTTCTAACATTCAAAGCCTTCTTTGACCAGTTAACTGATGAGTAGGTATTCCTCTTGTCTTTTCATTCTTTTACTATTACTTTTCTATAGTATGCTTATTGGTTGCTTACGGTAGATCACGAGGCCTTTTAGAGAGAGTATGTTCCATGCTCCTTTCACGGCTTTTATAGAAGGCCTTTCTTGTAGAGGAATGCTATTGCGATCTCTATATTTTTGCCTATACTATTTAGACGAGAGGGTGAACTTTCAGATATTAGGGTTGTGGCGCGTGCCCAGCTTTCCACTAGTAGAAATGAGATTTACTTTAGGCATCTGAGTTACTCTAGATCTTTTCATCAGTAGGGAGGCATACTGCTTTCAGCTTTTTGACTCTTCCTATAATGAGTTTTGCTAGTAGTTTCTGATGCATAAGATCACACCACGTGGGTGCTCTTCCAATACTCCTAGCATTAGGAGAGAGAGCATCCCTCTGTATATTTTTGAAGCTCCTAGTGCTAGTTCTTCTTAGGGTCATGACCAAGAAGCGAGTCATGCTATAGGCCCTAGCCAGAGTTCAGGCCTAGTGGCCTAAGATATAGGGTACCTTATCTCTGATCAAATTCCCTATTGCAAATCAGATGGTACTACGAAAATATAGACGATGTCTAATATTGTTTGCCTTAGAGTGTGAGATGTTCCTATTAGTGTTGAGGTATGTCTTTATTCTTTTGATTTCCCTACGTTCAAAAAGGATTCATGGGTAGGGTTTATATTGCATTTGTGCCTTCTAAAAAAGATTTAAAATATCTGACACTCTTTTATGCAAATCTCCTAGGTGTTTGCTCAGAATACTTTTCGAATGCCTCAGAGGATAGAGATGGCCATGGGCAGCTTACTTACCCATCTTAACTTATCGAAGTCTAGGAGGCAGGGTGATGAGGATACCCATCAGACATGGAAGAGAGAGGACCAACATCAATGACAAGGCTGCTGATATAGAGGCTCATGTTGACCTTCATTTTGCTTTTTCTTTTCGGATGATTGTACTGCTTTTGTTTATGACTATGCACCTGATGTATGTACTTTCATTTTATGCCTATGATTGACACATGCCATGTATGCATGATTTGACTCTTCTAATGCTCTTATTTCATCCTATATGCCTATTTTATGAATGTATGTTTACAATTGACAATGGTGGATGCAAATTTACATCTAAATGCATGCCCTAAGACTTGGCCTTGCTGATTTATGGCTCCATTTCTCTCATTAATCCTAGTAGTTTTTAGTCATAAGATGATATGAAAAAATTTACTCTGAATCTTCTATCTCAAGGACAGAAGAAGATTGATCAAATTTTGCTTTGTAGGGATCAAAGAACCAAGCCACGGTGAATAAGACAAAATAGAATTCTCTGGAACAAGGATGCGCCAACAAAATGGCCTGTGATGTCACTTTAAATCTGGGTGGCACTGCCCATGTAACAACCCACATCTATTCTAGGAGTTTTCATGACAAATTGCTTGAATTTAGAGTTATTGTGATAAAATATTTGATTTTATGAAAATTTATGTGTGATGTAATTTGAGTATGTGGCATGTTAAATTAATTTTAATGTGTCTAATATAAATTATTATTATGAAATAAATGATTTATATGTAGTGCATTAGCATAAAATAATTTGTTTTACATAAAATGAATTTTCATGCAAAAAGGCAATTTTTAAGCATAAAATAATTTTATGAGTATTTTTAAAATTATTTTTTAAATAAATGTTTTGAGAGAAATTTTAATGAAAATAATAAGAAAAATATTTATATTTTAATTACCTATAATCATCCCCAAAAATAATTAAAAGCCGAAATACCCAAAAGCCCACTACACCAAAACACTCATAACCTAGCTCATTAAAGGTAAACTTGGAAATTGCACCCCAAACCCTAATATATAATGAAAATTTCAGCCAGCCCTTGAATTCCAGCAGCCACCATTCTGTTTTTCAATACTTTGATAGAAAAACTCTCTCAAAACAAGTCTCTCTACCAAAATTAAGAAAACACCTTTCACCTTTGTGATTTCTCACCTGTATTCATAAGTTTTTCTTCTCTTTCAATTCCTTAACTGATTTCTATGAAATAAATTATGAGAAAATTATTTTGAACTGGTTGTTTATGGATTTTTACAGATATAATTCATTTTGGATGAGTTTTGGAATGAGAAATCTAATTCTCTACCAAAAACCCAAATCTTTCTACGCGATTTCTCCAAAGGTGAATCTTGTGACTCAAATTAAAAATTTTATGCATAAACCATACCAAGGGGGGAGATTTCTGCATCATTCAATTATAAACTGATTTATGATGTGTTTTGATGAAAAATATTGGATCAAATTATATTTATGCATATTACTATAATGACCGAAAAGTTTCAGAAAATAAGAAAATTCAAGGTTTTTGTGCTAGAACTTAGAAGTTGGAAAATTCTATGATTTGACAACTCAATGGCTACTGATTTGTGATGTTTAATATTCTAAACTGATATTTTTTTTGTTTGGATGAAAATAATTATCTAAATCATGTGTTTGCATATCATTGTAATGAACGGAAAGTACGAAAACTCATGATTTTCACCCTAAACCTTGAAACTTGGAATCTTCATGCAGAATTATGATCAATGGCTACCAAATCATACATGAGGATGTTATAAATTGATATTTGTTGTGATTGAATGAAAATAATGGTTTAGAGCACCTATATACATATTACTATAATGACCGAAAAATACCGAAAATAAGAAAACTCATGGTTTTGCAACCTAAAACCCAAAATTTGAATTTTCATGTATGAGACATACCTATTGCTGCCAATTCATGTAGTTTAATGTTCTAAAATGATTTTTGTTGTGTTTACATGAAAAATCTTGATTCAAACCATATTTTTACATATTACTGTAATAGATGGAAAGTGCAAAAAGTAAGAAAAATTCAGTTTTCCCTTTAATGGAGCATTCAACCTACCAAGGGATTTTTATCCCAATGTCTATAATTTTTATGTGATGTATTTTAATGATTATTGACATGTATGTATGTATCATAAATGATTAAATTGCATGTTAGTTGAAGGGATGACTCTAGACAAGCCTAGAGGCAATGTGGTATACTTGAGGTATCTTAACCTTATGTTGTGATTAATATGTGAGTGTGATTGGATATTGTGGAAGTAGGTTGTATGATGAGTTAATATTGAATTAATGATTATGAAGAGACTGATTGAAAGAATTGGTCATATGAGATAAGCACGATGCTTGAAAGGTTATTTGTTAAGTTGATATATGTGAAAGTGTTAAGTGTGCTAAGATGATTGTTAAAGTGAATTGATATTAAGATAATGATATTGTGTTAATCTTAGAAGGGTATTGACATTATTGTAATATGTTTTCATATGGGTCTATAAAGGCTAAGTGTACGAGACTTTTGAGTCAACATGTTATGTGCAAGTGATGAGTGCACTTATATGTGCAACTCTAAGTGTATGTGAATGTTATATGTGCATGGGTTAGCTATGGGATAGGATAGCATCATGATTAAATAAATACTAGGTATTGAATTATATATTATGATAGAGCTTGAGGAGTCTTAGAAGTCTAAGGGCTATGTGAATTAGGAGCAAGGAACCACATGGTGAGTAAACATTGTATTCATTCTACAAGTGTGAGTAAACACTGTAATCTTGCTACAAGTGTGAGTAAACATTATGATATTGTTACATGTACAAGCTATCATGTTATGTGAGCCTTTGACATTCTTGAAACCCAAGTTCTTTCTCTTCTAAAATGAAATTCTATGATTTCCTTGTTAAGATTGGGTTGCCGAAGGATAATTGGTCTAAAATCATTTTTTTATTATCCAATGATAATTCCTTATGATCATTGCCCTAAGTTACATTCTTTCTGGAGCTACACTATCATTGTATCTTTTGTTAAAGTTAAACTACTATTGTTAATGCGATACATGTTATTATTGCCCTCAATGTTACTGTTATATGTGAATACCATTAGCTCTAGCTATGGTATCTTTAATCCTTTATACAGAAGTCATTTGCTGATGCAGGTAATCATCATAATTTGTGCACATGGTCTTAACCCAATGGATATGTGTTATGTATCTGCCTCAACTAGAAGGGGCAGTTATAGCCATGGGATTTAATCAGCTTCACGCCTTTTAAGTGATAGGAGTTGGAATTTGGTTTAATACCACCTCTCCTCTAAGTGTTCAAGTGATAAAGCAACAGCCTTCACTCTCTAAGTGTTATAAGTGTGATTTTTGCAAACTTGTTAATTTGAACCCTTACTAATGAATTGAAAATCATGAACTATATGTATAAGCTATGAGTTTCCTTTTTAAAGGAATATGTGTTAATGTACGTACTTTATCATTTACTCATTGAGATCATTTATCTCACCTTTTTTTTTTCTTTATATGGTTCTAGGTGAGTGGTATGAGGAGGCAAGGTGATGGCTCAAGCATCCTACTTCACTTGATAATTAGTTTAATATGTTATGAAGAGTTATCCTTAGATGTTATGAGAATATTTATTTTTGGATGTTTATTTTGAAATGTTATCCTTCGACGTTTTAATTGGATTCTAAATATTATTTCTTTATGGATTATGTTTAAAGTATATTTTTAACTATGCTTCCACAATTTAAGGTTTTATAAAAAATAAAAAAAGGGTTTATTTAAGTTAATGTAAGAGATTTTGGTATGATCCTAGGCAGTATTTGTATAAGTATAAGTGGGTTCTACAGGCGTGGGTGACCTTATGTCTCTCCATATTCGAGGACCATCATGTCTTCGAAATTGGGATGTGATAGTCCAGTATGAAGGTTGTTACCCCTAACTAGGCGACGCTGCCATCGATCTGCTCAATAGCAGAGCCTTTGGCTGAGTAGCTTTTTGCTTTTGACCTTGATGTGACATCTTAGAGCCTATATAAGGGTAGAACTTTGAAGCAAATCTGCCCATTCTTCATTTGAGAGCTGAAACTCTGCTCGTTTATTTTGCGAATATCTAATTTTTTATTTTTGATTTATTTACAAGTATGATTGATGGAGCACTTGAGGGTGATTGCCGCTTTAGCCAGGAGTCCATACATAGCCAATCAGTATTAGATACGGCCCATCTTAGTGAGGGAGGGATTAGTTCAGGAGTGGATTAGATGGCTCCTAGAGCTTGTCCTAGAGGACATACTTTGGCATTGCCAGTGGTATAGGATTAGGTCCTTTATAATGATGAGCCACGGATATCGGGTGGTCTGTCTACTTGGTTTGGCATGGACATCCTTCTACTAGGATATGAGGGTCTTGAGACAGATGGATCAGACTTAGGATGTACCCCTAGTTGTGCCCTTTTTAAAGTCTACATAGATTACAACTCCCATTGCCAGGCCTATTAGAGGAGGATGGATGAGGAGTTTCCATGCAGTGAGGCCAGAAGCCGATTTTGGTACTATTGAGAGGTACCACAATTGGTCAATTGAGACCATTTGGCCAGTTGAGAGAGAGCAATGGGCTACGTTACTTAGGGGTGACGAGACGAAGGAGGCAGTTGCTAGAGGTATTAGCGACTAGGGGACTACTACCAAGATAGAGGAGGTGACCTGACTTGAGAGAGAGACTAGAGGTTCCACAAGAAGACTAACTCTATATGCTGTAGTGGTGACTCAGACTATAGTCACGGTGACTCAGAAGACTGTCATTGCAGTTAGACATTAGAGTGACACTACTTTGGTTGCATAGAGGAGGATTATGGCAGTACGTGCATTGAGGAGGACTGTAGTTGCTAGAGTACAGAGGAGGACCCTAGTTGTTATGACTTCGACTCAGAAGAGGGCTATAGTAAGTAGCTTGGGGGTTACTAGCTCTCAGAAGAGAGTTTCAGGCGTGACTATGGGGAGCAGCTCTAGAGTTACTAGAACTTGGTGTAGGTTGACCAGAGTGACCGCAAGGAGCAGCTCTGGTACTATGAACCCTCTTACTATTGATGTTATAGAGGAGGATGCGGAGACTAGGATCAGCGGTGTGACAGCTGAGGAGATTGTGGCAAGGTCTAATTCCAAGGGAGATGTCCATCCTAGGAGGAGGAAGAAGAGGAGGGTGGTTGACTATGTAGGGATAGTTGTCTGCTTATTTTTGGTGGTTGATAGGATACTGGCTATAGGTTTCTATTTTGTACATTCCTGTAAGCTAACATGACCACAAGACATGCCGTAGGTATAGATAAAGGCTGTCCTTTTTATGATGATGGATTGTATGCTCTTGTAAAATCTAATTATCATTATATGAGATACTTTTACTTTTGCTCTAATTTTTACCTAAGCCGCTCTTTTGGGTTTTTAACTTAGCGAGCATTTTCTTTTCTTTATTTTATTATTTATTATTATTTTTATTTAGACAAAAGAACTAAATGATGCACTAGACACAAAGGAGATAAAATTGTGATGCAACCAAAATATTTTTACATTATGCTTTGAACCGCACCCTAGTTGGGCTACCTATATATCCCTTACAGTTATCATCATCATTTTTTTGCTATTTTTCAAGGAAAATTAAGTCCCTATACTTTTGACTACATTGCTTTGAACAAAAAAAATAGATAGAAAGGATGTAGATGTTGTCCTCATAGAAAATATCTTTTTATCTGATTGAGATTGCAGGGATTGGAGAACTCATTTCCATCCACATCTGCAAGAATGGTGCCTCTGCTAGATAAAATCTTCTTAAGTGTATATGGTTTGGCTTAGTTTGGTCTGAACTTTCCCCTTGGGTCATGGACTGGGGCCTTAATCTCTTTCAAAACCAAATTCCCTTCCTCTAAGCCCCTATCCTTCACCTTTTTGTTGAAATGTCGGACTAGGCTCTATTGGTAGCCCTGGATTTTATACAAGGCATCCATTCTTTTTTCATCAATAGCATTTAGTTGCTCATGATATACTTTGATCCAATATGCTTCACTCAACTAGGTTTCCCTCATTACAATAGTAGATTGAATTTGCATCTTGATGGGAAGGACAACCTCCATTCCATAGACCAAGGCATGGGGCTACCCTTGTTAGAGTACAAATGTTAGTTTTATATCCCTATAAAGCAGCAGGCAATGATTCATGCTAGTCCCTATGTTTGTTAATGACTTTCTGTGGAATAGTCTTAATGGTCTTATTGGCGGCTTCAACTGCACCATTAGTCTGTGGTCAGTAAGGAGAGGAGAGGTGATGTTGAATCTTTTTCATTTGGAGTAGGCAAACTACCTCCTTTTGAAAGTGAGAGCCATTATCCATGATTATTTCGAAGGGGGTTCCAAACCGATAAAGGATATTGGTTTGGATGAAGTGTGCCACCTTCTTTGCATTTAGGACTTGATATGGCACTACTTCAATACACTTTGTAAAGTAGTCTACAGCCACTAGAATGTACTCATATCTCCTACAGGATTTTAGAGATATTCTCCTAATGACATTTATGCCCTAAGCAGCAACAGGCCATGGTGTTGTTATCGAATTCAGAGGAACAGGGGGCCAATGTTAGAGCTTGGCAAAGATCTGACATTTTGTGACATTTCTGCACATACTTTGCATAATCCTCATTCATGGTTAGCCAAAGTTAGCCCAGATTCGCTATCTTTCATACCAAAACTACACCATTCATGTGTGGGCCTTCCTCTCCACTATGGACCCACTCTATAATTTACTGGGCTTCTTCTTTCATCATACATTGTAGATAGTTGTTATCTTAGGTTTTCTTATACAAGACATCGCCATTAGGTATGAAACTAGCAGACAATTGCCTTAGGCTTTGATATGCTTTCAAAGCCTTTTCTGGGAACTTAGCATTCTAGATGTAATTGAGAATGTCCTAAAATTAGGGCTTGACATCAGCTAGCTAAAGATTTATGTAAATAGTATAGTGTTTAGGCTGCCGTTTTACTTCATTAACAATAGGCCTGTGTATCTGATTATCGCTCATGTCTATCATTGAGGTAAGGTAGCCAGAGCATCGATGAATTGATTCTTTGCCATTGGTAAGTAGTGAAAGGAGAGTTCATGAAAATTCTTAGCTAAGTCATTCAAGCATTGATGGTAAGGAACCAAATGCTTTTCTTTAATTTTTCACTTACCAAGAGCTTAGGAATTAATGAGGTTAGAATCATTGTAGACCTCCAAGTAGTCCATTCTCATGTTAATGGCCACCTATAGACCAACTATGCATGCCTCATATTCTGTTTCATTGTTGGTTACCTCGAATGCCAGCTTGATTACTATAGGCAAATGATCTCCTTTAGGGGTGACCAGAACTATGCCAGCTCCATAGCCTTTACTATTGGAGGCACCATCAAAGAATAGCTTCCATACTTCAGGATCTATAATTAAGATGTCCTTATATGGGAACTCAGGCTCAAATACTTCTCCTTCCATAGGGGTAGCAGTGAGTTGGTCAGCAATTATACTTCCTTTAACTGCTTTCCTTGGGACATACTTTAGGTCAAATGTTATGAGAACTGCCATCCAATATGCCATTTTGCTATCAAGAACCGGCCTCTCCATAAGGAATTTCAAGGGGCTCCTGTCAGCTAGCATATAGGTTGTATATGAGCGTAGGTAGTGTTGGAGCTTATGGCATACCCAGATCAAGACAAGGCATAGTTGTTCAATCTGGTTGTATCTAAGCTCATGAATTGGCATATGTTTGCTTAAATAGTAAATGCAATTCTCTCTGTATGAGTTTAGAGCATTTTAGGCAAGCATTGCACCTATAGCTTCTGAAGTTACTGATAAATAGAGCAACAATGGATGACCTGGCCTTGGAGGTTACAGTATTGGAGGGTTCAGGAGGTATTTCTTGATTCTGTCAAAGGCTTATTGGCATTCTTCATTCCATTGCTTAGAGGCTCCTTTCCTTAGTAGTTTGAAAATTGGCCCATGGGTATTTGCCAATTGCGCAACCAAACGACTGATATACTGTAAGTAACCCAAGAAATCTTTAATCTCCTTTTCAGTTTTAAGGGGAGGCATTTCTATAATTGCCTTTGATTTAGTTAAGTATATTTCCATGCCTCTTTGGCTGACTAGGTGCCCTAGAAACACACCTAAAAAGGCACCAAAAAGGCACTTGGTTGGGTTTAACTTGAGATTGTACTGCCTGAGCCTAGTGAAAAATTAGTCAAGTGCTTCGATATGGCCTTTAGGAGTTTCAGACTTTATAACCATGTCATCTATATATACCTTGACATCCCTATGCATCATGTCATGGAATATAGTAGTGGCCATTCTCTGATAAGTTGCCTTGGCATTCTTCAAATTAAAAGGCATTACCCTATAATTATAAGTGCCCTATTCCATCACAAAGGATGTCTTGTCCTTATCGGGGGTATAGACTTGGATCTGGTTGTAGCCTGCATAGAGGTAGGTCAAGGAGAACATTGATGCATTAGCCATACGGTCCACAAGCAAATCGATATAAGGTAGAGGGAAATCATCTTTTAGGTAGGCTTTGTTGAGGTCCCTGTAATCAACACACATCTGAACCTTTCCATCCTTTTTGGGAATAGGCATTCTATTTGCCAACCACAATGGGTAAGTGATGGGCTAGATGAATCCATTATCTAGCAACTTGGTTACCTCTTCCTTGATCTTCAAAGATCATTTTATCATTCTTCTCAATTTCTACTTTAGAGGCTTCACATGTTTGTAAGTCAGGACCTTGTGAACTGCTATGCTTAGATCTACTCCTACTATGTCCTTAGGCTCCCATGCAAAAAAGTCTAAGAATTCACGAACTTTTTTGACCAATACCTATGTGTCAAAATATGCAGATGCAATATATGTAATTTTGGGATTTTCCTATATGCCATAATTAATTAGTTCTTTGCCTTTTTCATTTTTTATTTCTTTTTTATTTTCATTTTCATTTTCAGATTTCTTATTTAATGATGAGTAAGAGGAAGTAGAGCATAGAGAGTCAAGAAAATAAGCAGAAAACTTATTTATTTTATTGAAGATAAAGCTCCTATCATTATGGGTTTCATTAGCTTAAAAGGATAGGCCCAGGAGACAGGTTATAAAATCTGCTAGGAAAGACTGAAAGGACTTAATAGACTCATACTCAAACTCAGGGGACTCAGACTTAGACTCGAACTCAAATGAGGACACAATAGGACCGATGTTCTTCTCAAAATACCAATTATTCAGTGATGCTTGGGATGGTTGAATAAGCTTGGTGGGATCAAGTTCTTGGTGATTGATAATCATGTGGATGGTCTCAAAAAGAGAGGGTTCCACGCTTATTTCCCAATCCTCCTTTAATTGATAGATGGGCTCACACTCTTCTAAATTGAGCCTGATATCAGAGAAAAATTCAAAACCAGGGATTAGTTTCTTAGAAATAGGGTAGACCAAGGTTTGAGAAAGCTACAGTAAGGGAAATCTTCTCCTTTTTTTCATGAAATATCCATTAAGAGTTTTGAAGTAAGGGCGCATAGGCCAATCATAAGTCTCATCTTGCCTCTTGGCCTCAGCTCTCAGTTTAGCCCTTTCCTCTAATTCTATAATATCTTCAGGTTTAGGCACATGGCCAAAGCTAAAAAGAGGAGTGGCAATGGGATATTCAGGAAATTAGGCGATCCCTTGCTAGTTCATTCCAAGCCCCAAACTTGGAAAATAATCCATTTTCATCATCATATTAACTACTGCCACATTACTATATAGATTAAAGTTGAAAGGAACAAACTTTTTACCTTCCCTTTGAATGAATTGGATAGTGTCAAATGAGAAACTAGATAGAGGAATGGCAAAGGGTTCGGGCTTGATTTCCAAAATTGGCACAAAACTCAAAATGTCACTCTTCCCATGTACATTAGCTTGGATGGTTATGATATTTGTACCATGGGGAAATTTCAACTTTTGGTGTGAGGAGGAAGGAACTGCTTTCACTTAGTGGATCCATGGCCTACCAAGTAGGAGGTTGAAATAGGCTGGGACATCAATCACTTGAAAGGAGATAGGCATTGTCATTGGTCTAACCATGACATTAAGATTTGCTACTCCCAAGACTTCCCTCTTGGTGTTGTCATATGCTCTCACCACTTGGTCTGATGGAATGAAATTTGAAGCCTCTAATCCTAGGTAGCTGGCCACCTTCAGTGGACATATTTTTAGAGCAGACCTATTATCTATTGACACCATAGGGATAGTTTTGCCTCGAGTCATCACTGTGATGTAGAGAGCATGGTTGTGCCTTTCTTCTCCATAAGAGATATCATGATCATTAAAGAAATGGTCATGAATTTGGCAGTATTGGTTAAAGATGCCACGAGGGTCTCAGGTGAGATGTCAATAGGAGCCTGACATTGATTCAAGGCCTTGCAAAGTAAGAGGACTAGATAAGGCTCCATATTGATATGTTTGCATAGGTTTTCTTTAATTGTTTGAGAATGGGATCTTCCTTAGGTTTACTATAGGGCTTCAATTTTTCAATAGGGGGACGGACAACATGACTTACTAGATTTGAATATTTAGGTTATAGAGGTGGTGGGAGAACTCTTCCACTCATAGTAATTGCATCGACTTCAGTGACAAAATCATTTAGATCAAGTATGCAATAATAACCCAAAGTGGGATAGATGAAGGAGAGAGGATCAAATCCTAGTTCATTAGAAGAAATAAAATTGACATTTATTTGGTTGTTAGGCAAAGGATTTGTGGTGATGTTTGGTTTAGCTCTTGGAACAATTATGTCTCCACTATGCATTAGGTCTTTAGATTAAATGCCTTAAAGCTTTACAAGTATCTGTTTTATGCATGGGTCCATGATGATAATCACATCACTTATTAGCATTATAGTTCTTGGGAAAAGGATTTGGGAGTGGTCTTGGCACTAAGAATTTGATGAGATGGGCTTTTAGGGCCTTCTTATAGACAGTGCTCAAAGGCATTCCCAATTCAGAAAAACTTCTTCTTTCCAATCTCATGGTTGATGGTAAGAGACAGTATTAATTTCTCCTCCCTTTTAGAGGGCAGAATTGAGGGTGTTGGAGGTGAAATTAGTGTTCTTGTGATACCTTGAACTTGAGAATTCATCCTTGATTTGACTAGACTGAATCAAATCCTTGATTTTAGAAACCATACCAATAAGAACCTTAAAGTCTAGGAGATATTGGGTTTGCAAGTGAATTTGGTACTGGGGGAGGAGATTCTTCACGATAATGTCAATTTGCTTTTCCTCAGATGGATGGTTTATCATTTGGGCCTCTTTTGCCCTCCACCTTGTAAGGAATGCAGTGAACGAATCTCTTTGGCCTTTCTTAATGGTCTTTTAATCCCAATGAGTGACATCCATTTTTATGTTGTAGTGGTATTATTTGACAAAAGCAATACTGATGTCATCCTATGTCTTTTTGTGATTTTGGTCGAGATCCAAAAGCCACTTGACAGGAGCCTTAGTTAAAGATTGCTAGAATAACTGAGCAAGGAGCTCATCATCCACATCAAAAGGTCTCATTGCACCCACGTATATCTTAAGGTGGGTCTTAGGGCAAGTTGTGCTGTTAAATTTGTCCATCATGGACATCTTGAATTTGGGCAGAACCCTAGCATTTGGGAAGAGAGTAAGGGAATTAATATCTATCATGTCTCTATGCCTTTTGATATTTTTGATGGATCGTTCTATGGCTTCAAACTTTTCCATCAATCTTTTGGCTTCAGGAAAGCTAGAGAGATCTCCACTTTGAAAAGGATTTATAGTGGGAGTAGGAGTAGTGGCATTCATATCTAAAAGAGGACAGGTGGGTGTTTTGGGAGCTTTCCCTTTATCGGTGAGATCGATAATAAAGGGAGTGAAAGTAGGGGCATGGCTGGTTTCGGTTTGAGCAAAAGCAGGTTGCATTGGAAGAGGAGTGATGCTGGCATTGGTCATTTCCTTGACCTTATTGATGATGGATTGGCATTGGGAATTGAGAGCACTAGTGAAAATGGCAGACTGGGCATTGAGAGCATTGGTGAAGATGTCAGCTTGGGTTTTAAGAGTGATGGTGAGTGTGACTTGAAAAGTTTCCTCTTGTTTCTTGAGGGGATTGGCAAAAAAGGTGCTCATGGTGTCCTGGTCAAAGTTGGATGTGTTTGCCATTGGTACCTTGAAACAGATAGAAAAATGTGTAAGAATACAGAATTGTGAAGGAAAAAATAGAATGAATGTGAAGGTAAAGGATTCCCTCCACATGGTTAGTCACCAGGTTTACATGTTGACAGGGTGAATGTGTGAGGTATTTGGGGTAACGGACCATCGGTTTGGGTCTTTGAGGTGTTACTTTGTCGAGTTTCTCATATTATGTATACATGGCAATGTCATGATGCATGTCAAAAAAGGTTTCATGGGTATATGCACAAATGTCTCCATTATTATGGTACATGAAACCTAAGGTCAACGCTAGGGTGATTATATTTACAAGGGTGAAGGTTGGTTGGATTAAGTGTCCCATCCCATTAGAGTATCAATTTACCTAACCACATGTGAGGCAAGGAGCCTCGCGTGGGTCCAACGGTACTAATTACTCGTTACACCACTGAAATGATCGGGGATTCGTCACAGGGTGGAATACTTTTGCTATCTCCCAACTTACTCAAAGAAAGTTGTTGAGCCAATGCTACTTACCATCTAAAAGTTTTCCTAATTCTAAGGTTAAGCAGGGAGTCTTTATTATACAAAGTGATGCATGAAAGTCAAATTATACTTAATGAGCCAAATGAAGATTATTTTGGAAAAATTTTTCCTTAATCAAATAATAATCCTCTTATTTTTCTTTTTATTTTAAAAAGGTGGCAACCAGTCCCCAGTGGAGTTTTGTTGTGGGTCAAATTTAATACCCTAGTCTCTAAGACTAAGTATAGAGTGAGTAAGGTGTCGAACTCTAGGGAATTTGGAGCAATTTTATATTAACCGGGTAATTACTAAGATGGATAGGCAAACAACAAACAAAAGATGTTGATTTATTCTATCTAATACAAAATACTAAAGTTTTATTGTTACTTTAATTAATAACAAAAATAGAATTACAATTCAGAATTAATTTTGAACTATAAATGTTTAACAACGTTTAAACACATGCAATGATTAGAGAATATGACCATCAGTCCTTAAAAGCAACTCTCATTGTCAATTAAGGGTATTTTCATTTAGAGTCTACAAGGACTCTCATGACATTGTAGAGATAAACAAAAACCATTAAGTTCCATGCCAATTCTTTAACCCCTCAAAGTGGATTTATTGTCTCCAGGTACTTTCCTATCCTTTAAGTAATTTCAATTGCATTTCCACCAAAATGCCCCAACTCTCGTTGTGAACAAAATGATTAACAAGTTAGATATGGTGATCAAGCATACATAACACAATGTAGCACTCAATTGAAACTAAATCATTCATGCATATTAAGAATGTAGTTCATATAATTAATTCATCATTGCAATTCTAACAACCTATTAGACTAAGTACATGGTGAAATATGTCATAGAAATAATGCAAGCATTCTTTAATAAAATAAAAATAGAAGAAAGGAAGAAAGATTGATGAATGAAAACTCCTTTATTCTTTGGGAAATGACTTGCACAATTCTTGAAGTGGAAGTGCCTTTTGGAAGGACACTTGATCCAAGTACTTAATTCTAATAAGGTGTTTACAATGATTTTAAGTAAGTTTTTTTTTCCTATGTAATACAAATGTATGTCCCTACTTTGTATTCTGATTTTCTAGATGTCTTTTACAGAAGAAACTTTAACTATTTAAAGGCTTTGAACAGTTAAAAGTCATAACATTTCATAAAGAAATGCAACACTTTGTGAAAAGTCACCTAATAACTGCTTCAAAAACTTCAAGGGCATTTCGGTCAATTCATATGGCAAAATTAGACTTCGAGGTCTTCATGAAAGTTGTAGGCCTTTTTATTAGCTTTCCATAGCCTCTTGAATTGTTTCAATCCGAGTTGTGTAGAGGAAGTTATGACTGAAACATTGTAGACTATTTGTGAAGAAATGCAACACTTTGTGAAAAGTCACCTAATAACTGCTTCAGAAACTTCAAGGGCAGTTCGGACAATTCAGATGGAAAAATTAGACTTTGAGGTCTTCATGAAAGTTGTAGGTCTTTTTATCAGCTTTCCATAGCCTTTTGAATTGTTTCAATCTGAGTTGTGTAGAGGAATTTATGACCAAAACATTGCAGACTATTCGTGAAGAATCCTGTCTTTTGGTGTGTGCCGACTCGGCACCAACTCACCCTCCATTTAACAACTCGGCACAGAAAGCATTGGTGCCGAGTCAGCACACTTGGTGACGACTCAGCACCAGTGAATTCCAAACTTTCATGTCTTTTTATATTTGACTCTTCTAGGAACCTCCAATACCTCCCATAACCTACTAAAACTTATAAAATACTCTCAAAACCATCAGGTTAAGGAGATATCTTGAGAAAATATTAGTAGAATAAATATTAAGGGAATAAAACACAAAATGCATTATAATATACCAAACATATACCTAAAAAGCAACTAAATGCACTTTGAAATAACACTAAATCTATACCATTTTACATCACATCAAGTTGCCAGCTGTGAGGCCTTGCCCGAGCACCAGCACGATCTGCTAGAGGGAATCGGGATGCTCATTCAAGTTAAGACTCATAATGGAATCCTTGGGTTTGGATTGATTGATTTTGAAAATGTTTTTAGGAGTCACCACCTTAATTTTATTTAGTCGGAAAAATATTAAGGAGAAAAAATCCAATTTGGCTCTAATTCATTAATTTTCAATTAATTTACCCATGGATAAAATCATTAGTCTTCGAATTAGATTGAGTTTGGAAACTAGATTTTTGGTTTTAAATAATTTAAATTTGGCTCTTAAGTTTAATTTGACTTTAAAAATTTAATTTTATTAATGACATTTATAAGACAATGATTATAAATAAAATGCATGGATATAGTATAACATGAATGCATGGTACATGAGGGTTGATGAAACAATTGAAATAAACATTCACAAATTAAGGAGAGTGTTCCCTCTAATCTTTAAGAATTTAGGAGAACCACACAATCACTCCTTAATTCCAATTAAGATAATTACATCAATAAAAATTGAGATGCCTTCTAGCTCTTATGGGATTCTAGGAAGACTACATATTCCCTTACAAATGTTTTTTTTTTAAATATAATTACATTTGGCAAAATAGAAAGTAATTTAAATTTGAAAGATTGGATTTGAAGTTTGGATTTAAATTTCAAACGTGCCTACATACTTCGTTGAATACTGATCAAAACCCATATAGTTCATTTCACGATTAAGTGGGGGGCTTTACAAATTGATTAAAACGATTTTTGGTTTCGGGATAGAGTTTATTAAAAATGCCTTGGATTTTGGAGGACGAGATGGAAAAAGTGTTTTGTCATACTGAAGTTCCATTTTATCATATTGAGCGATTTGATTGATTAATGATTTAAAAAGTGATTGGTGAGTGGATTAATTAATTAAAATGATTAATTAATTAATTAATTAAAATAGTGGATGAGTAAAAAAAGATTTTTGATTTAATTTTAAAAAGAGGTAATTAATTAATTAAAAAGATTAATTAATTAATTAACTTGTGAGTAATTAAAAAAGATTTTAGTTAATTAAAATGATTAATTAACTTGGTTTGGATGAGGAAATTAATTAATTAATTAATGAGAGAATGGATGAAGGGAGAAGAAGAAGAAAAGTTAATAGATAGCTATCAATATCAACTTTGGTGTGTCTAGAATGAAAGATGGAGGGCCTATTTATAGGCAAAGGGAGATGAGGGTAGTTTAGGTAGCAAAAATGTGAAAAGACCATGAGGGGTAGGGTTAGAAAGGGTTGGAAAATCGAATTGAGAGATATTTTGGGGACTGCAATGAAGCAGTGGAGCCCGCACCACCAAAGGCACCTACAGCGCCGCCTAATGCCTCGGTGGCATGCCAAATGAAAATTTATTATCTATTTGGTCATATTTTAAGACTTATGGATCAGTTTTTGGGAGTTAAAAAGTTCAAAAATTTTATTGGTCAATGTCAATAGACTTAAAATTAATTTTAGAATGATTAAATAGTCAGTCTGAGAAAAAATCTAGTCAGTTTTGAAAAAATATTGTCTAATACAAAAATTTCGGTCAAGATAGGAAAGGCATCAGATTGTGACCAAAAAATTTTGATCAGAACTAGTGAGTTTAGAAGTAATTTTGGAGGTGTTAAAATGAGGGTTCACAATCTTAAAAGCAATAAGAACTTGCTTTGTTACCCTAATATCCCCACAATCATGAAGCCATTTCAACTTGTAAGGATATGGATGCTTAAAAGTAGCTAACCTTAATTTTTCTACAAGAGTAGTACTAGTAAAAGTAGTTACACTACCACTATCAATTATTACATCACAAACCCTATCCATTATAAGATATATAGTATGGAAGAGATTTCCCTTTGGTCATTATCTTCTTATTGAACTTGCATATTCAAGACTCTTCTAGCAATGAGAGCCTTACCACTTTTGATCATTGCAAATTGCTTACCTTCTTCTTCATCACTTGCATCTTTAAGAGGTGGCATCTCCTCCTTCCCTTTCATTAGCTGAATATTACTCTCCATTAATTAGGAGTACGATTCTTTTATTTTGACAATCTCTTTTGTAATGACCTACACCTTGACATTTATAACATTTAATATTTCTTGTGTTAGTAGTAAAGTCAGATTTACTTTTGTTCATGCTCAAAATAGATGTTTTAGGGCCTCCTTGGAGTCAGTTTTAGGCTTGGATGATGAAGCCTTATCATCTTACCTCCAATTTAATTTGAAAGGTGAAATGTAGGAGGTAGGAAATTGATTCGTACTTTTCTTCTTCAATTGTTTCTCAACCTTCAAGGCAAGGTGAAGCAAGTCTTCAAGCTCTATATATGGCTACAACTCAACCACATTAGCAATCTCTTTGTTTAGTCCATTGAGGGATCTAGGCATTGTAGCTTCATTGTCTTCTTGTACTTCGCCTTTATCATAGCTACCTCTATCTCCTTGTTGTATTCCTCAATACTCTTAGACCCTTGAGTGAGATTGTAAAGTCAATTGTAGAAATTCTCTATAGCAATAGCTTGGTATAAATCTTCAATGGGCCTCTCCCTATTTTTCTTCAATTTTGCTTGGTATCATCCCAGCAAGTACATAATCCTTAAAAATAGCCACGACAAGCTTCAATTTCTTATATTCAGTGTAGTTGTTGCAATCAAACACTAATTTAATTTTCTTTTCCCAATCCAAGTATGCCTTAGATCCACTCTTCCATCAAATGATGAAATTTTTAGTTTGATCCCGCTATTGTTGTTGTTTTGTCTTGCCATTGATCTAACTTCTTCCTCTTCATTGTCACTAAGCGATTCACTATCATCAATTTCATCTTCTTATTAAGACCTTTCTTGAAATCACCTAGTTTGCCAGGGTGGATTAGGAGCATTAGGTAGTTGTCCCTTATAATAGAAACTTTAGTCCTATCAATCAAGTCACCAAATCTTCTATCCATGGCTTTAACTACTTCAACCAAGGTTTTTAGTTGATTTATTTCACCTATTTGTGGATTTCTTGTTGATTCATTCATTTTTTTTATAAGCTACGAAACAATGTTATTAAAGCAAAGAAAAAAAAATAAAATTCTCACTTCACTCCTTTATGTGTTTCACTCAAGTAATTTTTATCGCTTAAGTTCACTTGTGTTTCACATTAAATTTTATGATTTTTCTCTAAATGAGCTCACACCAAACCTTTTATCACTTTAATTCTCTTATTCATATTAGTTGCAAAAGTCAAAATTTATGCAATCTCATTGAATTACAATGAAAAGTAAATTAAAACCCAAACAAATTACAATTAAAGAGCCCTAGAAACCTTAGAAAGAAATAAAAAATATGGAAGAACACATAACCTAGGAGTCAAAAATTTAGAAACTAATAATTACTCTAAAGCAAATTTAAATAGTCAACCAAAATAGAAAAGCACAGGACTAGCATTTAAAAATTTGAAACAAAAAAGGAAATATTAGGAAAATGTCAAAAACAAATCATTATAGGATAAGGAAGAGCAAAACAAAATTTGGAAGAGGAGTAGGAAGCAATTCCTAACTTGTTTTGGAGTGTAAGCAACTTGGTCAAACTCTTTGTAGCAAGCTGATTTTCTTGATTCTTTTTTATTTTATTGGATACTCAGTATCTTCCTTATCTTTTTCTTATCCTTTCCACACTAGAATTTAATTGAACAATATATATTCCTATACAATTCTAATTAGCCAAGATTTATTTGTTTTCTTTCTTTTTCTTTCCTTTTTTCTTTTCTTGGCTGAATCTTTTCTTTTCTTTTGATTTTTGAATTCTCCCAAAAGGTAGGTTTGAGTTTTTTTTTTATTATATATATTTTGACACTAAATAGAAACAAATAGAACTAAATGAACAAATTAAAAAAAACAAAGAAACAAGACAAACACAATAATGAATTTGGATTTTTTTTTATTTTCAATTTTGATATTAGAAATGATTAATGAACCTAAGACCTAGTTAAACAATATAACATAAAACAAAAATAAATGAAATTAGACGAATAGACATGAAATCAAATAAATAAAATAGAAAAAGAAAAGGAAAAGGAAAGATATAACTTGATTTAAAACCAGACTATGATACCAAGCTAATATGAACCACTAAGTATATTAAACTTGTGATTCAATATCTTTACACTTAGAAAACAACTCCTTGGAAAGCTAAATTGGATTTCACCAAGTTCGCGACCTAATTTCAACTTGTGAAAGAGAACCTTGGAGTAAAATACTCTCAAAGTAATTAGTTTTGATTGTATGAATCTTTATTCAAATAAGAATTAAAAATAAGAGAACAACATCTTCATTTATATCAAAACCGAATTCTTTTAATCAAAAAATCAAAAATCCTCTTTATAATTTAAATTAAGGTCATATTTGTAGGCTATAAAAGGAGTAGTAATCCTAAACTTCTGTTTGGCCATATAGACAACCTAATTTTAATTAAAAATAAGGAATAACCAAATGTTTGGACTCTAAAATAATTAATAAAATAGCCCAAATAAATTACAAATAAAAATTTGCTTAAATAAAACTAAAGATAAATTCATATAGAAAGTTGTATAGGAAGTTGCAAGCTTATGCCATTTAAAAGTGCTTCGGACAGAAAGTTGCACAAGAAGTTGGATGCCCATGCCATTCAAAAGTGATTCGACAAAAGCATAGGAAGTTACATGCCTATGACATTCAAAAGTGCTTCTTCCCTTACATGAAATTTGTGTCAAATTCACCAAGCTTTAATTATTATATTGAAATCCAAGCTTGATATTAGACTCTTTCTTACATTCTTGAACCATGGCAAGATAATTCAATAAGCCTTGAATCATCCCATTGAATGTATCTTTGAATTTCTTCATTCTTGCTCTTATAATGGGACTAATAGAAAGTCGAATTAGATGCTTGCCTTTATGTGATTCTTTATTTGCATCAGATGCCATCCGTACCAGTCTAGGACCTAAAGGAATGGACAAAATGATTTCCACCAGGAGTGGCAAAGTCATCATCACCAACAATGGTACTACCATTCTCAACAAAATGGAGGTCCTTCAGCTAGCTGCAAAAATGCTTGTTGATTTGTAATTTGTTTCTTAGTTGTGTGCCAGGTTTTAATTTTGATTTTGCAATTTGTTTATTAGTTTTCTTAAATTTTTATATTTATTTGTTTTTAATTAATTTTCTTATTTTTAAATATTTTTAAATTTTTAATAAAAATTAAAAATTTATTTTCTTATTTTTAAAATTTAATAGATTAATTTATAATATTTTATTATTAAAATAAAAAGTGGGATTCATACTTGTCATGTAAGCACCACATCAATGCTCATTAATGATATTAGTGATAGAAACTCCTAAGTGCTAATGGCTTGAAGCACAAGCCCTCTTTGTAAAAAATAAAAAATAAAAAATTCCACAAACCCATAAGTGTAAAAGGGTCAAACCATAGAGTACTTTTTGGTACTCCCCTAAAGTATAAATTGTTTTTTATAACTCACTGGTTTAGTTATACAAGTATGTATATGGATTTTTATGCAAAGTTCCTTATTAGAGTATTTTATTATTTGCAAATCTTATGAAAATGAGATTGATAGAATGCCCAACTAATGAGGGTATTCATTAGACCAAGTACAATGGTTACTCGACTGACCGGGTCTATAAAGTAAGCCAGACATGTTTCATATAGACATGCAATGATGTTTATGTGGTTTCATAACAGTCCGCATTGATTTATGAGGAGCATATGAGTTTGCTCTATATGACTCGATAGTTTATTATATATATCACAATGGTATTACAATGGTGCTACAAAGGTGGGAACCTTTTATTATGGCTTAGTCACCAATGGATCCCTAATGGATTAAAGTAGGGTATGCGGTATTGTGGATAAAGAACCTAACTCACGAATATGTTTCTGTTAATTTTAAATGAATGTCACATGAAATGTAAAGAGTATTATTTTATGCAAATGATCTCATTTCTAAATATGTACTCCTATGAACTATAAAAGTGACCTCCTAATGATTTTCCTAAAGTATCATTTATGATATAATTAGGTATTTTATACTTTATAATGTTTCTTATATGTAATTAATTATTATGTTCAATCTCATTATTGTTACTTATCATGCATTCTTATGATTTTACTACATTGAATGCTTACTAAATCATCTATGGATGATTTAACTTAAGTTTTTAGGCTTGATCTTAAAGAAGCTAGAAGATGAGGTAGCTAGTTTTTAAAAGGAAGGTACTTAAAGTTAGAGTTAAAGATAGACTAGAGATCTTAGAATTTTATTGTAAATTTTATTTTATGGTGAATCATATTAGAATGTAAGCTAGAAATACTATGTATGAAGTAGTTTAAATGAATAAAATGAGATACATCATTTCGAGTTAAATTTTGTTATAAATGAAAATTTATTCTGGCCCACTAAAGATATAACTAAGCAAATATAATGAATGAGTAGCTCTATCCCAGGCAACTACGGATTCTACAAGGTGATCAGTATCTTTAAACTTACCCATACCTTAGGACCATCACGCTATAGTAGTTTGAAGGAAATGTGAGCAAGCTATTGAGCTATAAATTGAAGCATCGAGGATGGGGCATGACACTTATGCTCCTAAACCTTAGAGCTTTCATATTTTCTTCCCTAATACCCATCTAAATAATGCATGGTTTGGCTTTAACAGTTCAATATCTTTTTAATAGGAACTTTTTTACATTTTAAGATGAATATTTATTTTGTTTATTAATTAGATTAGTTAATTTAAATTAGAAAATTTCAAAAGCAACTTTCTTATTATGATTATTATTGATGAACTTTGTGTATATATGTCATAGAAGGTTTTTATGCCCTCATGCACTTTTGACTTCTACATCTTTTTGGTGCATAATTAGAATGGCATATTCTAACTTCACACATATTTATATATGCATGCAATGCAATCAAGTTTAAATTTTTATATGTCAATCCAATACACATTTCCTTGATACATTTCATATAAATGCTTTTATTCCTCTTCATTTTGTTCTTTGCTTCTAGGGATATACTTAAGTTTGTGAACTCAAATTGCGGGGGTAAATGGAAGCCACTTTGAACTAAAGCTTGCTCTACCATCTCTATCGAAAAAGTGTGAATAGGAAATTGACCCATCTGAACTTGACTTCTTAAACGTAGCAATTATTGAAAATGTGTAATTTTATCTTTTGATCATTCCATCTAAAAAGCATCTTAGAAATAATATTGATACTTACTTATAATCTCTTATTAAAGAGTTGAAGCAATTGTGAGAAGGAATAGAAACTTATGATTCTTCCACACAAGAAATCTTTCAAATGCTACTGTATTAATGTGGAATATAAACAATTTTCCTGTATATGGTTACTTGTCTAGTTGGAGCACTAAAGGAGAGTTTACATGTCCTTGCGCTAAGTTCACACATTCAAAGTGGTTATATAATGGTCGTAAGCATTGTTATATGCATTATCGATAGTGGTTACTTAAGGGTCATGCTTTTCACTAGTAGAAGGAATATTTTAGTGGTGTCAAGGAGTTAAGAAAGGAACCAATACAACTTAGTGGCAATGATGTTTTGAAGCAATTGGATGGCATTCAATTCACATTAAGAAGACAATCTAAAATTAAAAGAAAAAAGGCAAAAGGGAAAATGATGGGAGATCAACAGGAGGAATTATGTGAAAAGACAATAGAAGGATGCAAAGCTAGTAATGCCATGAATTGGTGGAAGAAAAAAAGCATCTTTTTTTATGTTGCCACATTGGAGATATAACCTATTGCGACATAATCTTGATGTGATAAATATAGAAAAAGATATTTATGATAATTTTATTGACACATTTATTGAATCTTGAACTTGTTGATTTGAATATTAGATAGGAACTGCTCCCTCATGTAGTGAGCAGGGAAAAGTTGATGGCCTGCAACTTGCTTTACAATGACTGCAAAGGAGAGGACATTTATTATCTAGTTCTTAAGGATGCGAAATTACCTTATGGTTATGCATTTATACGTGCATAAACTAGAAAGATCATAAAATTAGTGGTCTTAAAAATCATGGTTGTCAATTCTTATAAAAAACCTTCTTTTTATAACATTACATGTACGTGATAAAGATAACTGTCTTTTTTAAGGTCATATGCATAAAAGTTCTTAATCTGAATGAGCTTGACAATATTCAAGAGCATATTGCCTTAACTCTATGAACATGAAGAAAACATTTTTTCCATCTTTTTTCACTATTGTTCATTCAATGATCCACTTAGTGAAAGAGGTAAAACTTGGAGGTCCAGTATAATATAGATAGATGTATCCCCAAGAAAATTATGTTACTAATACATATACCTCAAATTATCTTTCTTTTATTATTCCTTTTCTTAGTCACATTTATGAAGTTGTCTATTTTTTTTAATCTTAAAAGGTTTTGTTTGTTATAAATCATCAATCCATAACAGATCACATTTGGAGGGATCAATTGCAGAATGGTATATAGAAGAGGAGTGTTTACTATTTTGTTCAAGATACCTTGAAGGAGTTAATCAACCTTTACGTAATCATGACTTTCCTCTAAGTGAAAAAATTAAATACTTATTTTCAAGTGGAGGTCAATTTGTAACTATTGTTAAGCCATTGTGATGAGATTAAAGTATTTCGTGAGTAAGGATTTTATGATCTAAGTACAAATGAGGTTTAATATTTTTTTGATATTAATGTGAATATTACATATTATGTAGAGAATTCATTGTAATACCCAAGGTTTGCCTAACTCATTAGAGATAGCAATGGTGCCATAGGAGATATATTTCAATGAGAATTATGATAGTGAAATTAAATTGAAAATAGGGAGAGATTCAATGTGACTAAGTGACCTATTTGGTTGAATTGTAATATTAAAATGTTAATATACTATACTATTCAAGGCTTTTCTAGCATATTAAGAACCATAAGAATATCATAAGAAGTGATTCTAATGAACAATGTGACAATGGATGAAAAAAATAAAATCAATTTTGATAACTATTTTAATAGTAAAACAAAAGTCAAACCAGGTTTGACTTAACGTGACTAAGCTAATTATTTTCTTGTGATATGACATTAAAATACTAATGGATGGGTATAAGTATAATACCTAAGATTCTTCTAAGTCATTAGAGAGAATAATAATGGCATAAGAAGTTGATTTTAATCAAAACTACAGTAGTAAAATAGAAGTCAAACTTAATTTGATCTAGTGAGCCTACATAATTTACTTACTTTAATAGTAGTACTAAAAGGCTAGTAAATGTGCATTATAAAGTGAATAAAACTTATTTAGCAATGTTTAAAGTGTGTAGTGAAATTAGAAAGTAAAAATATGTATACCAAAGTAAAAGTAAAGAAATGAAAATTTTATTAAGTTACTAAGGATGGAATGTGCATATATGGATTTGTTAATACGCTTTTAGACTCTAAGGCTTAAGCCCATTAGATGGCCAGCCCACAAGGCCAAAGGATGAGTGACCATAAAATATTTCTAGAGTTAGAAATGGCTAGCTAAGACAAAATTGATGTAGAAAAAGCTAGTTACTAAAATTGACTTAGTAGCCACCAAAATTGGCTAAGTCAAATCCTGAAACAACTTGAACTCTCATTTTTCCTACACCAAAGTCTACATTTAGTTTTGCTCTTTCCATACCATCATGATAATCACTATCTATCTAGAGGAGATCCTAGCTATCTAATTGTGAACTCTTAATTTCACACCCTTGTAATTTGGCCTCAGCTTGACACCTGTTAAGATTAGTGCATTACACAGAGCCGATACCTAAGCTCGGTAAATAGACCTTTAGGATCCAAAGTTGCCAAAATAAATGAACTAGGAAATGGAGCTCTAGGAACTGAAACTTATCCCTTTCACCTTTGAACCACCCTTAAATCATTTAGGATTGTATAACAATCACAACACAATTGGAATTGCTCAAATTGGATCAGAAATGGGCCAAAAAAAGATGGAGAAGGTCAAACTGAGTTCGGGCGAGTGCGGCCTGACCGAGCACCATTATGGTGCCACCAGTTTGGCAAGGACCATATTGGTGCCGCCAACCTTCCTTCTTTCCTCAGTTTTTTCCTATAAATAGAGTTCTACTCCCAATCATTGCACAGAGAGTTTTCAGATATGAAAAATCCCTAGTTTTTATTCATCTTATGAGATTCCAATCTAAATTGGAGCATAGATCTAGTGTAAGGCATACCCTATTCATAAGAAGAAAGTGCAAAACCAAGGTATAATTCCTTCTTTTGAGATTTCTTAAATTAGATATAGAATTCTCTCTTTTATATCTTTCCTTAGGTCTAAAAATAAAAAGATATAATCTTGTTAATTCTAAATCTAACTTAAATTAACAAATCAAATAAACCTTTTTCAAAACTCCCTCCTTCGTAAGAAGGAAGAACTACATGGGGTTTGATTCCTATTCAAAGGATATGCAAGCATACCAGTCTTTTAGCCATCAACTCCAAAATATTTTTTTTAAACAATTTTCCCTTTTCCTTCATCTTTTTTTTTATTGAGAATATTTATATTTATATTTTATTTTATTTTTATGTATAATTATGTTGTTTCTTTTGTGCTAATCTCTTTTTGATTTGTGGATTCTTACAATTAGTTAAGAAATGTGTGCTTTTCCTAGTACCCATAAAGGCTATAAAAAAGATCCTCTCATTTACTTATTTTTAATCCATTTTGGTTTGTAATAATTCTTAAGTAGATTTTATTTTGTTTATCACTTTCTTGTATTAAATTTGCTAAACTAATTTTGTTAAAATAAATCGAAAACTTAGTCCCTAAATCCTCTTTGGTTTTAAGGCTAGTGATCTTTTTTCCTTTGGGATATAATTAGATTCAATTTAGATTTTTCCTTAATCTTTTTCCCAAATAAAAATAAAATTAAGGTGACGACTCTTCAAAATCAATCAATCTGAACCCAAGGGTTCCATCGTGAGTTCAAATCCAAATGAGCATTTTGATCCCTTTTAGTTGATTGGATCGGTGCTCAGGCGAGGCCTCACACTAATTCAATTTAATCATGGCCATCCATCTTGATAAAATTTTAGCCATTGAAATGGGTGTGATTAAATCACCACCATTCAACTACTATATATAAATGCAAATTTTATGTTAATTCTCATTATTTTACTAACACCATCACAAAGACACAATTTCTAAAAGAACCCTTCTTCCTAAATTCGGTCACCACCACTGGAATTCAAATCAAGACTTTCCAAAAATCTAAAGACAATAATAAGGACATTGTCCAAGAGTGCGAGGAGTACCGCTAGTATCAAGATTAAACATTAATTGGAGCAAAAGAGTTCAAGGTGAGTACTTAATAATATAATATGACAAGTGCCATATTCTATGAACAATTGTTGATCAAACTATTTTCATTGAGATATCCTAATTCTATGTTAAGCATGAATTACCTATTGAATATTGAGCCATTAGATATGATATTTCTTTAGGGCATTTGGCCATTGCGAGCCCTTTCACATTGATTTCATAATGTGACCGTTAGTGAGAATTATTCTTGTATTGGCATATTTTCCATTGAATTCCCCATTGTGAATTTCATATGAATCTTTCTATTGATGCCTATTGATAAGCAGAGATATCCTTATGATATGGGATAATACATTAGACCTTATGCATTTGGTATAAGCCTGCAAGTAGGATGAGAGTATCCAACCTTTGTTAGGGGAATGCCTAACCGTAAGACCTGATTAGTCTTGTATAATATGATATATGTAAGGGAGCAAAGCTTAGGCCGCCACTCTTCTATTTACATGTGGAAAGTATGAATCCTTAATTTTGCACCTTCATCATCTAGCTACAGCTTAATTTTTAGACATAAACACTTTTCCTACCTTGCCCGGACTTTCTGTATTAGACATTATTTTTCCGAAACTGATCGTATATTTTCTCAAACTAATTTTTCAATTATTCTAAAATTAATTTTGAGTCTATTGAACCTGATCGATTAATTTTTTGAACTCCACAACTCTCAGAAACTAACCCGAAAGTCTTAAAAATTGACCAATTGAAAAGCGAGCTGAACCTTTGTCACGTGGACCCTCATCAGTTTGACACAGATCTGCATTAGTACTATACAGATCTGCATCAGTAAGACGAGGCAGTGGTATAGCTGTGAGCAGATCCACACAGAATTGTGAGGCCTCACCCGAGCACGGGTTCGATCCGCCGAGGGATCAAAATGCTCTTCAGGAGAAACTCCATGATTGGAACTCGCTGTGAGTTCAGAAAATTGACTTTTTGTATTTTTGAAATTTGAAAAGTGAGTTGCCACTTTAATTTATTTATTTTAATTGGGAAAATTAAAGAAAACCCAACATAATTGACTCTAAAATTTGATTTATCCCAATGGAAAAAATGCACCAATCCGCGAGTGACCAAGTAGGGCTCGGGGATCAGGTTTTAGTAATTACACAATTAAGAAAAATATATTTTCTTTAGTTTGGCTAAAATTGCAAAATAACTCTTGAAAAAGGAATTTTTGTGTATGCATGAATAGGAATATAATGATGAATGAAACATATATATATATATATATATATATATATATATATATATATATATATATATATATATATATATATATATATATATACATGATGAGATGGAATGATAATAAATAAGCAAGATAAAACCTACTTAATTATTACAATATAAAAAATAATTGAAATAAAGGGGATCTTTCCTCTAGCCCTTATGGGTACTAGGAAAAGCACACATTCCCCAACTAAACTATAAAATCATAAACGAAAGATTAATGTAAATAACTCAAAATAAAAAGGACAAAATATTGATAAAAAGATTTTGGAGTTGATGCCCTTTAGAATGGTAGCCTGCGTATCCTATTGAATAGGGATCAAACCCCACATAGTTCTTCTTTCTTGTGAAGGAGGGGTTTTAAAAATGTGTTGGTTTGCTTATTAATTTAATTCTAATTCTTAAATTAATAAGTTTTTTAGATCTTTTCAGTTTTAGATCCTAAGAGAATTCTAGATCAGAATTTAGAATTTAAAAAAAAATAAAAAGAGATTATACCTTTGCTTTTCTTGACTTTCGAACGAATGGAACGAGTTTTGCTCTGGATCTCAACTCCACTTTGAATTCAAAAGAAACTTGGAATTTGGATCTAAAAATAACAAGTATGTTAGTATAAGAGAGGATTTATGCTTTGAAATGTGTCTCAACTGCTTTCGAATGTGTTGGAATGCATTGGGATGCATTGGAATGCATCATAATACATGCCAAATGCCTTGGAATGAGGTTTTATTTATAGGGCTATTAGAGGGGGTTTCGACGGTACGGACGGCAGCGTCACCGCGTCATCGGCGGCACGGGCAGCACTGGCGACGTGCCGGCCGTTCGGCGGCACGGCAGGCATGCAGCCCGGCGCCAATTCAATGTCACCCATGGTGGCACAGTAAGAGTGCCGCACTATTGGCGGCATGAAATATGGGCGGCATGCTTGATGGCAATGCGCCTCTCGTGCGGTTCAACCTGTTTCCGTCGATTTTGGGCCCATTTCAATTCTGATTCGAGCTCGGTTTGATCCTATGAGTTCGTAATTGAAAGACGGTCAACTGGAGGTGCAATTTTGAGGGTTCATAGCTACCCCCTTATCTAATTTGGCTAGACAGAGGCCAAATCTGATAAGTGTGAACCGGAAGGGTTAGGATGTCATTCTGAGCATTCTAAATGTCCCTATCAGTATTAGGAGTTGTGCAAGAGATTTATATCTAATTTTTGGCTATTTTGACTCTATTTGGACCCTTAAAATCACACCCCCAGTCGATCGTCTTTCAATTATGAACCCACAGGATCAAACCGAGCTCAAATCGAAATTAAAATGGGCCCGAAATGGATGAAAACAGGTCAAACCCACGAGAGGCGCGTTGCTGTTTGGCAACTGTGCCGCCTTCTAGGCGGCATGCATTTTGTGCCACTGACAGTGCGGCACTCCTGCCGTGCTACCATGGGTGGCACTGAATTGGTGCCAGTAGCCAGGTGGCATGCCTGCTGTGCCACCGGACGACAGGTGCGATGCCGGTCTCGCCCGTGCCGCCGGCATCGCGCTGACGCCGCCGTCCGTACCACCGAAACCCCCTCTAGTAGCCCTATAAATAGAATCTCATTCCAAGGCATTTGGCACGCATTCTAACTCATTCCAATGCATTCTAACGCATTCCAATGCATCCCAATGCATTCCAAGGCATTTGAAAGCAGTTGAGACACATTTCAAAGCATAAATCCTCTCTTATACTAACATACTTGTTGTTTTTAGATCCAGATTCCAAGTTTCTTTTGAATTCAAAGTGGAGTTAAGATCCAGAGCAAGACTCGTTCCATTCATTCGAAAGTCAAGAAAAGCAAAGATATAATCTCTTTTTATTTTTTTTAAAATTCTAAATTCTAATATAGAATTCTCTTAGGATCTAAAACTGAAAAGATCTAAAAAACTTGTTAATTTAAGAATCAGAATTAAATTAATAAGCAAACCAACACATTTTTAAAACCCCTCCTTCACGAGAAGGAAGAACTGCATGGGGTTTGATCCCTATTCAATAGGATACGCAGACTGCCATTCTAAAGGGCATCAACTCCAAAATCTTTTTATCAATATTTTGTCCTTTTTATTTTGAGTTATTTACATTAATCTTTCGTTTATGATTTTATAGTTTAGTTGGGGAATGTGTGCTTTTCCTAGTACCCATAAGGGCTAGAGAAAAGATCCCCTTTATTTCAATTATTTTTGATATTGTAATAATTAAATAGGTTTTATCTTGCTTATTTATTATCATTCCATCTCATCATCATATATATATAAATACAAATATATATATATATATATATATATATATATATATATATATATATATATATATATATATATTTCATTCATCATTATATTCCTGTTCATGCATACACAAAAATTCCTTTTTCGAGAGTTGTTTTGTAATTTTAGCCAAACTAAAGAAAATATATTTTTCTTAATTATATAATTATCAAAACCTGATCCTCGAGCCCTCCTTGGTCACTCACAGATTGGTGCATTTTTTCCATTAGGATAAATCAAATTTTGGAGTCAATCATGTTGGGTTTTCTTTAATTTTCCCAATTAAAATAAATAAATTAAAGTGGCGACTCACTTTTCAATTTTCAAAAATACAAAAATTAATTTTCTGAACTCACAGCGAGTTCCAATCGTGGAGTTTCTCTCGAAGAGCATTTCGATCTCTTAGTGGATCGGACCGGTACTCGGGCAAGGCCTCACAGTTGGCGACTCCACTGAGGAATAAAATCTTTTTTTCAAATAAAAGATAAAGTGGATTACTTTTGGTATAATACCAAGTTTGGCTTTAAAAGTAAAATAATTCTTTCATGCATCACTACATCAGACTCTTTGTCCAAAAACCCTAGCTTCCTAGGAAAACAAAGGATAGAAAGTAACACCGAGTGGGCAACGTTCCTTAGGTTTGCTTGTCGATAGTGAAATCATCTAGCCCACGGCATATCCTCTAATCCTTTTAGAGGTGTAACGAGTATGCACGTACCATTAGACCCACGCGAGGCTCCTTGTCTCACATGTGGTTAGGTATATCGCATCTCTAGTGTGATGGGTTCCCCTCAAACTGCCCTAACCTTTTCATGTAAAGACTCATAGAACCTTCCCGTTAGGATTGTATGCACCATAATACTGGAACTTGGTATGTCATTATCATGAAACCTTTTCCATTCATGCATACATGCATGCATGCATAAACCTTACAAAGTTGGAAAGTTTTAATCTCACTCAAACACTGCTAGTCCCAATCATAAACCCATGTCAATCCATGGTCCCAATCAGGAGCTGATATATTTCATGATCTTTATTCCATACCTAAGCTAGAAACTGACCCAGCTTTATCTCTCTATCCAAAGGTTGACAAGATGTCTGTTGCCGGAGATGAGACCACTACCACCAGAGCTGATGAGATCTTTGATGAGCTTTTTGCAAGCTCTCTAAACACCAAGAGACCATCATGAAGAGGCAAGAGGCCCTTTTCCAAGATATGCTGAAGGCCCAAAGGAGGGTTATCATGGAGGATGTCCGTGCCATGTTGGAACAAACCTCCCTGTCCCAAAACCCCACTGACCCAAAATCATCCAAATATGAACCAAAACCCACCTTTTATCTTGTCTATGGATCCACTTTTGAGTTAAATCTAGAGACAAAGAACCTGCAAACACTGACATTATCCCACCATTGCCCGTCCCATCACCTGAGTTCCTCAAAAATAACTCACCAATAAATCTCACCTCTGCTTTCACTTCCCAACCTGCGGATCCTTTCCAAGGGAAGGAGGTCAATCCAAAAATAAAGGCTTGCATGGAAAAGATGGAGCACATGAAGAAGATGTTGCTGGGAATGAAAAAGAAAGAGGATCTAGTTGATACAAAATCCTTAAGTTTATTCCTTAATACAAGAGTTCCTCCTAAATTCAAGATGCCTGAGTTTGACAAGTTTGATGGAACTACTTGCCCTAAGACCCACCTCAAAGTATATGTGGGAGCTATGCATCCATTGGGTGTGGATAATCAACTTCTAGCCCAATTGTTTCAATAACCACTGATCGGTACAGCTGTAAAGTGGTTTGTGGACTTAGATGTCGCTAAAAAATGGACCTGGGATGACTTCTGTAATATCTTTATTCAACAGTATCACTACAACATCGAGGTCGATATAACCAGAAGAGACCTCGAGACCACCAAACAATATGCTAAGGAATCCTTCTCTTCGTTCCTTACGAGGTGGAGGAATAAGGCTTCTCAGATGATAAATTGGCCACCTGAAAATGAACAAATTGACATAATTGTCAAGAATCTTCTACCAGTTTTCCAAGAAAGACTACAGACTTAGTACTTGCCTTCCTTTAAAGCCCTAATTGCCACTGCTTTAAAAATTGAAGACTTGATTCAAAGTGGTCAGATCAAAGAAGAGATTGCATCAGGGTCGAGGTATAAAAAGCTGACTCATCAGGGTAATGTCACTTCCTCAACGAATCAAAAAGGGGGGGGGGAAGTTAATGCTATGACTATTAAGAAGCCTATCCAAATTGAAAGAAGACAGTTTTCTGATCTTGGGGGTGTACCTATGAGTATTATCCTCAAGAAGCTACTTGAGGGAAATATGGTGAAGCTTCTTGAACCAAAACCAATCCCCAATCCACTACCAAAAAATTACAACCCGAACAAGAGGTGTGGTTACCATCAAGGACCTGGGCACAAAACAGATGCGTGCAAGGCCCTTAGATACAGAATTCAGGACCTTATTGACTCCAATGACCTGATACCACCAAAAGCCTGACCCAACATCATCACCAATGCTTTACCCAACCACACAGTCAATGCCATAAATGATCATGAGGGAGTTGACTCTGTCTCCTTGATCGAGTCAAATCCCAATTGTTGTTGTGTCCTGGACCTCACCAACCTAGTTGAGGAGATTGATGCCATCATTAGAAGTGGCAAAGTTATCCAGAACCAACCAAGCCCAAACACTCAACCTACCCAACCCATTCCTACACCTGCCAACAAATTGAAAGGGATTTTTAGACTAGATGAAGATCCCATTCTCAAACAACTCAAGAAAACACAAGCCAACATCTCAATTTGGAGTTTGATCCAGTCTTCATATCCTCACCGCCAAGCTCTTTGCAAGGCGCTGAATCAATGCCAAGCTCTAATTGACATCACACCAGAAAACCTTGTTGCTTTTATTACCTCTGCTGCTAAAGGGGTGTCCATCACTTTTGGAGAAATTGACATTCTAAAAGGAGATCCTAATCACAACAATGCCTTTTACATCACAGTGGTAACATGGGGGAAAGACTATGCCAATGGTTCTGATTGATAATAGTTCAGCCTTAAATGTATCCCCTCTAAAGGTGGCAAGTTGCTTGGGATTGGAGGTTATTGATTTTACCCTTTCGGATCAGATTGTAAGGGCGTATGACAATACTAAGAGGGAAGTCCTTGGGGTAGCTATCATCGATGTGACCATTGGGCCAACATCTTTCACCATTCCATTTCAAGTGATTGATGTACCTTCTTGTTTTAACTTACTACTTAGAAGGCCCTGGATTCACCAAACAAAGACTATCCCTTCCTCTCTACACTAGAAAGTCAAGTTCCCTTTCAGAAATAGGGTCATGACTATTAAAAGGGACATGCATGGAAGACCAGACATTCCAAGCTTTGTTCCTATTCTTGAGATTCAACTTGAGCTATCCACTTATCCACTCTCTGGATTCTCCTTCATTCAATATATTGAGGGTGAAGAGGGTAAAGAATTTGTGCCCTTTGATTTTGACCCCTTCGAGAATATTGCTGTTGCTAACATGCTCCACAAAATGAATTATTTTCCTGGTTTAGGTCTGGGAAGGTGCCAAAAGGGCTTGAAGTCTTTCCTGGACTATCTAGTTACAACACCACCATTTGGGCTAGGGTGTGAGCCCATTGATTAGGATCTGGAAGAAATGGAAAATCAGGCCAAAGACAGAATAACTGCCCTTAATAGAGGTGAGGTTTATGACTGGCCCATGCGCCCTTACTTCAAAACCTTAAATGGCTATTTTATAAAGGAAGGCGACACAGTTCCTTATTGTAACTTTCCTGAACCTTGGGTTTGCCCTATTACCGAAAAAAGTGATCCCCGGGTTTGAAATCTTTTATGATGTCAGGCTTGAGATAAAAGACTGTGAACCAATCTACATGCTCAGTCAGGATTGGGAAGAGAACATGGAGGCTAGTCTTTTTGATGAAGTGTTCATACTCACTGTTGAGGAGGAGAAAATTGACCCTTCCACCTTAATCCAGTCCACCGAGACCGAGTTGCAAAATTGGTCCTTTGAGGAGAGCCCCTTCTATCCATCCAAACCAGAGTCTGAACCAGAATCCATACCCAAATCAAAGTCTTAGTCTGAGATAGATTCATCTTCTAAATCTGAGTTTGTCTCTTTTATTTCTGTTGTTGATAATGTAACTGACCTTGAGGGTCTACCTTTTCAATTTGATATAAATTGGGACATATCCCCAATTTAAATCAATAAAAATCATACTCTTTCCTCTTATGACTCTGTGTCTCCATTTTTCTTTGATGTTTCAACTTTTAAATCTGACTTAAATGAGACATGAAGTAAAAATAAAATAAATGAAATAAAAGATGACACAATTAAAGAGCCCATTAATGCTGTCGCTCATGACATACCAAAAACTACATTCATTGCATTTGCATGCATAAACAGGGATCACATTGAAAAGATGATCAGAGAATTTCAAGATTGTTTTGCATGGCAACCGAAAGACATGACAGGGTTGGATCCAAGCATAGCAGTTCATAAAATCTCAATCTACCTAGGTGCTAAGCCTGTCAAGCAGAAATTGAGAAGACTCAAGACAGAATGGTCTATACCAATCAAAGAAGAAATTACCAAGCTACTGGACCACAATTTCATTGAGCCCATCAACTATCCATCTTGGCTTGCTAACATTGTGCTGGTTCCCAAGAAAGATGGCAAGGTTAGAATGTGTGTGGATTACAGGGATCTGAATAAATCCTGTCCTAAGGATGATTTTCCCTCACCTCATATTGATCTATTGGTAAATCGCATTGAAGGTTCTAAATTGGTTTCCTTAACTGACCTGGCTGCAGGGTATAATCAGATCATGGTTCACCCTCCTGACAAAGAGAAGACAACATTTATTACTGAATGGGGCACCTATTGCTACCAGGTTATGCCATTTGGGCTTAAAAATGCTGGGGTAACCTACCAGAGGATGGCGACTACCATTTTCCATGACATGATGCATAAAGAGATTGAAGTTTATATAGATGACATGGTAGTAAAAGGCACCACTGCCGAAGAACATTCAGAGGCATTAAGGCGATTCTTCCTTAGACTTTGCAAGTACAATCTCAAGCTCAATCCCGCCAAATGTGTCTTTGGAGCCTCATCTGGAGTATTCTTGGGCCATATGGTCAGCAAGAAGGGTATAGAAGTAGACCCTGCTAAATCGAAGGCAATTCTAGAAATGCCACCTCCAAAAATAGAAAAGGAGATTAAAGGTTTCCTTGGACGGCTACAATACATTAGTTGATTCATCGATCAGTTGGATGATGTATGTGGTCCCATCTTCAAGCTACTCAGAAAAGGAGCCTCTAAACAATGGAATGATGACTGTTAGAAAGCTTTTGACCAGATCAAGCAATACTTGCTAAACCCACCGGTACTACAGCCACCAAGGTTTATAAAGCCTTTATTGCTTTATCTATCAGTTACCGATGAAGCAATAGGGGCAATACTTGACCAAAATGCTCCTGATTCCAGCAAGGAGAATGCCATCTATTACTTGAGCTAAAGGATGTTATCGCATGAGCTCAAGTACAGTTTACAGAAAAACTATGTCTTGCTTTGGTGTGGGTCTGCCACAAGCTGCAACACTACCTCTGCTCCTTTACAACTCATATTCTAGCAAACAAGAGCCCTTTGAAATTCCTTATGGAGAAGCTGATTCTTGACAGTAAAATGGTAAGATGGATGGCTATATTAGCTACATATGATTTGAAATATGTACAGCAAAAAGCAATTAAGGGTAGCATAATGGCTAATTAGTTAGCTATAGCTCCAGTAGATGATCATTGGGTTGAGCCTGAATTTCCTGATGAAGACATCCTGACAGTTGACAGTGAAGTATGGAAGCTCTATTTTGACGGGGCATCTAACAACAAAGGGTATGGTGCTGGCATTGTGTTCATTACACCGAGTGGGGAAAACTACCCATTGCCATCAAACTAAACTTCGAAGTAACAAATAATGAAGCAGAATATGAGGCATGCATCTATGGTCTTAAGGCAACAATAAGGCTCAAAATCAAATGCCTTAAGATCTATGGGGATTCAAACTTGATAGTTTCCCAAGCCTTGGGGAAGTGGAAGATCTGAGAAGAGTGTTTGGTTCCTTACCATAAATGCCTAAATGAACTAGCAGCCAGTTTCCATGAACTGTCTTTCCACTATCTTCCAAGAACGAAGAACTGATTTGCTAATGCTTTGGCAACACTTGCCTCAATGCTTGATATAAGTGATGGCTTCATAATCAGACTTGTTACAATTGAAGTTAACCATGAGCCAAGCTGCGTAGCTCATTGTTTAAATATTCAAGCGACTGACAACAAACCATGGTTTTGGGATATCTTCAATTATGTCAAGAATGGACTATATCTTGAAGAGGCCTCTAAAACAGAAAAGAGGACTTTAAGACAGTTGTCCAAGGGTTTCATTCCAAATGGGGAAGTACTCTATAAACGGGTTTAGGATAACATCCATCTGAGATATGTCACTGAAGCAAAAGCCCAACAGATCATAGAATAGATGCATGATGGCAATGAAGGCCCACATATGAACGGAATTGCTTTAGACTGTAAGATCATGAATCAGGGTTACTTCTAGCTTACTATGAACCAAGATTGCATAAGGTATGTTCAAAAATGCCATAAGTGTTAGATATATGCCATACTTCAGAAGAAACCTCTTGTACCTCTATCTTCTATCACTAGGCCTTGGCCATTTGCAACTTGGGGCCTAGACGTCATTGGCAAGATAAGCCTGAAGTCTTCCAGTAAGCATGAATTCATTATAGTGGCTATCGATTATTTCTCTAAATGGGTTGAAGCTGCACCTTACCAGATATTGGACTCCAAATGAGTAGCCTAGTTTATTTGTACCAACATCCTTTATAGGTATGGGGTCCCTTTTGAGATCATCACTGATAATGGATCTCACTTCCAAAAGGAGGTTGCTCTGCTATTAAAGAAGGAGAAAATTCAACACCACAAGTCTTCTCCATATAGACCTCAAACAAACGGCACAGTTAAAGCTGCAAACAAGACTCTTAAGAGTATACTGCAGAAGATGGCTGACAACCATAAGGATTGGCACTTGCATTTTCCATATGCCTTATGGAGATACAGAATAATAGTACATACTCCAACTGATGCTACACTTTACTCTTTGGTGTATGGGATAGAAGCTATCCTATCGATCGAGGTAGAAGTCAAGTCAGCTCGCATTCTGAGGGAGAGTCAATTGGACAAAGTGGAATGGGTGAAAGGCTACCATAACCAACTTCTTGCTATCGATGAAAAGAGAATGGATGCCTTATATCAGATACAAGGTTATCAATAAAAACCAGCTTGACACTTCGATAAGAGAGTTAGGGACAGAGGATTACAAGAGGGTCACCTTGTCTTGAAAGAAATAAGGGCACCTGTTTATGATCTAAGGGGAAAATTCAGACCGAATTGGAGTGGCCCATTTGTGATCAAGAAAATCTGATCCGATGGAGCAGCAATCCTGATAGACTTGGATGGCATAGAATTTGCTAGCCCATGCAACCTGGATCAACTCAAGAGATACTTTGCATAAGCATCCTTGTAATTCATGCATAGCATTTACAATCATTGTAAAATCAAGCTCAGCATTCACTCTTTCCTCAAAGTCAGAACTACGTTGACCTGATTCTCCATAAAAAGGAAAAAGAATAAAAAAAATCATGAATTATTGTAAGGAGATATGTAGGCAACCCATGCGGGTTCAGTCTAATTCATCAATAAAATTTTCATTTTCACATTCACTCGGCTCTTAATTGTGTCACAGAAAAATGAAATGAAAAACAAGCTCGCCAAGTTGAAAACCCGAAAGGGTAGCTTAGGCAAAAGTTAGAGCAATAAAAGAGATGAAAAAATGAATGATGCCTTATTTTTTCTCATTTAAACTTTGGAACATTAAAAGAAAATAAAGACATGGTCAAAATTTGTCCTAAAATAAAACAATAATCATGACTCTTGCTCTATCTCCTCGAGTATAGCAGCCCTTTTAGCCTTCTCTGATTTCCACGAGTTGGCTATCCACCAGTTAATATACTGCATGGATTTACCGCCATGGTCAGTAGGGTGAACGGCATGAAAACCCCTTACCCATCCATTTCTGATAGCTCGAGCAACAGTCTCGATAATCAAAATAAATTCAAACAGAGTGCCATCTAGGGGCACGCCCTGACTGTGTCCTATTTGGCGCATAACCCTAGTAGCTTGATAAAAGGTCACCATTCTCAACCCCAACAGGTACACCATCTTATAGCCGAAGCTCATGGTCATGAATCTTCTAATCTTGTACCATTCGCACCTCCATAGCAAGTCATCAGAGTCTAGCTCCATCAACCATTTGGTCCATTCTTTCTCAGAATTTCGTTTAATCATAATGGTCAGAGTTCTATACTAGGAAGCAGAATAATCCACCTTGGTGGGAGGTCCAATTATCCAGAGATGATCTCTCAGCCAAATCTGAAAAGTGCAAAAGAGATAAGCATAAAGAAAACATAGAAAGCAGTTGAATTGAAATACAGAAGCCAGAATTCAACCTGGAGAATAATAGGGCTAACTGACGATGGCCCATCAAAAGTGCAAGACTTGTCTAGAGTCATGATGGTCTCAGCTAGCATTACAGCTGCAATAGATCTCCCTTCCTCCATTTGCAGAATCAGCTCAGTGACTCTAGCATCGCCCCAACCAGTAGGGCTCACAAAAATGTATCCGGCAGTCAGACAGAAGGATAGAGCCCGCATCCTCGAATGAAACCACCCATCATCCTCAAAATCCTTAGGATCATGGAATTCTGCTATCACAGCGGTCAGATCTACCTAGTCATCCATTACCATAGGAATAGCAACCTCTGTACTTAAGTCAAAAAGTCCTTTAAAAGAGTTGAAATATCCTACTTTCTCAATAAGGGTAGCCAGCATAGCTTCTGGATCATATCTGAGTAGCATAGAAAACTCAAACGTAGGACACATCTCCTCTATAGATGCCCCAAATCTAAAAACATGGGTAGTTGGATCCCAAAAGCGCAAGCAAGTATGCAGAAATTCTCTATCAATCTTTATGCCTCTTAAGGTGGGCATAGCACTTACCCCATACCTTCCCAAGTTAATTCTCTCCACTTTGGTAAGGTTCTTGCACCATAAGAACATTGCATGGCTGAAATAGGGCTCCATTGTGCGGAATAAAAAATAAATAAAATTGATGGAGAGCAAAAAGTGATTGAAAATGACTTTTAAAGGCATAAAAATCGATGTTACGAACTGGAAGATGGACAAAAACTGTTTAAATAGGTGAATTTTTGGCCTGCCAGATCTCCTGTCGGTGGCACTCCAATCATGCCACCTGGTATGGCCAGCATGTCGTCCGAGGGGGCGGCACGAAAACTGTGCCGCCTGTACCGACGGCATGAAAACTATGCTGCCTACCTCTCCTCTGCCTCCTTGTGCCACTTTTCCTCAAAATAGTTTTTACTGTGATTTCTCAAAATTTTAGGCTTGAAATAATTCATTTTTCTCAAAATCGAGCAGAAAATGAGGGAAAAACGTAAGGTATATCACAATGGAATCCTATTAAGTCAAATATCTGCATTCATGCACCCATCTCATTCAAAACATGCATAAAGTCATACATATCATACATCCAAAATGTCACATGAGCATACAAGTGCATATATTCAAAATATCATGCATACATCCATCATCCTCCGTACATGTATACATGAAAAAGAAAAAGCTGACAAAATAGGTCTCTAACAACCTCGCCTGGGTCTGCGGCGTCCTCGCCTGGACATATCATGCTTGTGACTATCCTCCAACATATCCCTGTCGTGCAGAAAAGAGGTCAAAGCAAATGCATATCGGCCCAAGAGGTCATAGTGATAGCAAACAAACTCCATGGGAACCTGGGGAAGAAAGGAAAATATATGAGAATCACTACAAGACAGACAGTCAAAGGGCTAAAAGTACCAGCTATGCAAAATGTTTATCTTTATAACAGTCTCAAGGATAGTAGGGAAGAAGGCCGGATAATCATTAGGAAGATGGTAACGTCGTGATCGGCCATTACAAGAAACATAATCCAGATGAGCTGGCAAATAGATAAGACTAGTAGGCAAGGGAACCAGATTAGTTGGACCTCCTACTGAAGCATCTGGAGCTGGGGCTAGAGCTGAGCCACTAGCCCCTGAAGGACCAATCCCAGAAGGATCAGCTGCAAAACCTAAAGGGCTAGCCATAACACCTGAAGGTCCAACCCTAAGACCTATGCTGCCAACCGGAACAATACTGCCAGCCTGTGGAGAGAAGAAGCTCCCAACTCTGGAGGGAGGACCTCGGGAAGACGCTGAGCTAAATCCCCTATGTGATGGTCCCTGCAATCTATCCAAGGGAGGTGTGCCCTGCATCAAGGATGCCTTGCAAAACTTATCATAGTCCATCTCAGGCAACAGGAAATCTAGACAGAAAACTCTGGCAGCCTAATCATCCTCTCCCAGGATAGCTAGCCCAAACCTCATGTCTACCGGAGGGGACTGTGGCAAAACTCTCTCTCCTGTAACTTGTGCCCTTACTCTTTCTCCCAAGTAGAACATCCTCAAAGACTCACAGCGGAGTAAGAGTCGACAAGAGGACAAGTCTATGCTAGGCCTGATCCAGTCAGGAATCCACTATGCAAACCTGATAAATGGCAACCATCTCACCTGCAAACAGATTACAATATTCAATAGTAGAAGATAAACAGTAAGATTCGAGTTAAGATCAATAAAGGAATACCTGGTCTATGGTTACAGTAACAAAGATCTGTCTGCAATGATCAAATGGCTGTGCCATGAAGGAATGTCTGTTGGACACCCTCCAAATGCGTCCGTAGGGGGTCAATAGCAGCAGGCTCTCTCTGTGATAGAGCCAGTATCAAAAAGTGCTCATAAGCCCAGTACTATAAGAAACAAAATTCTGTCAGTCACTAGGTAGAGATCAGATAACAGAATACCAGAGTGTAATACTCACCTCGAGCATAATGGAGGTACCACCATGGCCGCAAAGCATGCCATAGGAAATGCTGCACAGCTCATGATACATAGCACAAAGGGCTGCACCTCCCTAGTCAAACTCCCCAATCTCATCCAAATTCTCTAAGGATCGCAGGACATTCAAGTTTATGTAGTCCTTGTTGTTATGTAGAAAAGTACAGCTTAAGATAATCAAGGCAAAAATTTTAGCACCCTGATCAACACCATACTAACTAGGAGTCTGACCCATGGTCATCAAGGCCTAATGAAGACAAGAATGTGAGACATGGAGGCTCCCATAAGGGGGATCAGCCATAATCAGAATGGTCATCTCTACAGAAGAGCGCTCGATCCATGAAGAATAAAACTCAAGAGGACGAGATCTGAAATGCATACCAGTAAGCATACTCCACTCTAAAGGAGTGACTGTCATCTCACCGCAGGAAAGGTGGAATGTGTTTGTAGTATCCCACCAATGCTCTACAGTGCCCAAACCATAATGGTGTTAACCGGCTGCTTGATATCTAGCTCCAAGCACCTGAGCAATCCAGATGGCTCGAGGCACAGATGGATAGCCTCTTGATTATTCAGATAAATGCGGACCAGCTCCATGACACTACGGCCAGCCCTGGGCCTCAATTATGCTCTCTATAATTTTTTTGTTAAAAAAAATTATTAATATTATTGATAATTATCAAAATTCTTATTTACTATGTAGAGAAAGGAAAGCATACCTGAAGAGATCCAGTATAGCTGACATGGTGATTTGGCTCCTTCAGCAATGTCTCCAGGTCTTGAGCACCCACTGCTTACTGGTTGAAGACTTCCACATTGAAAAAGTAAAAGAAGAGAGAGAAAAAGAAAAATTTTAGAGAAAAAAGTAAAAGCTAGAGAGAGGGAGAGAAGAGAGAGAGTAAAATGAACTTATGAGAAAAGTGAAGGAAGTGAAGGTTTATATAGGAGTAGAGGTGCGGTCCCCCCCCCCCCCCCAATAACATCTTTTTACTTTTTTGATTTATAAGTCCAGTTCACGTGGTTTTACCATAACGGGCTCATTTTAAATCAAAATTCATTTTTGACTGAAGCAGTGAATCTGCATGATTTTTATCCATCTCTCAAAATAGACGGGGTCTTGATTGGAGTTCAGAATCTCTTGAAATCGCAAAAAAGCTGAAAATTCAAAAATAGCTTGAAAATTAGAAGACAATCCAAATAGAGTTAGAATAGCCAGAAATTAGACATGAAGCTCTTGCACAACTCCTAATACTAAAAGGGACATTTGGAATGCTTAGAACGACATCCTAAGCCTTTCGGTTCACACTTATCATATTCGGCCTCTGTCTGGCCAAATCAGATAAGGGGGTAGCTGTGAACCCTCAAAATCAACTTCTAGTCGATCGTCTTTTAGTTACAAACCTACAGGATTAAATCGAGCTTGAATCGGAACTGAAATGGGCCTAAAATGGATGGAAACAGATCGAATCGCATGAGAGGCGCGTTACCGTCTGAGGGCGGCACGCATTTCGTGCCGCCGACAGTGCGGCACTCCTACTGTGCTGCCATGGGCAGCACTAATTGGTGCCAGCAGCCAGGCAGCACGCCTGCCGTGCCATCGGACAGCCAGTGCGTCGTCGGTGCCACCCGTGCCGCCGTCGACGAGTTGACGCCGTCGTCCGTACTGCCGGAACCCTCTCTGGTAACCCTATAAATAAAACCTCATTCCAAGGCATTTGGCACACATTAAGATGCATTCCAATGCATTCTAATGCATTCCAACACATCCCAACGCATTCTAACATATTCGAAAGCAGTTGAGACACATTTCAAAGCATAAATCCTCTCTTATACTAACATACTTGTTATTTTTAGATCCAGATTCCAAGTTTCTTTTGAATTTAAAATGGAGTTAAGATCTGGAGTAAGACTCATTCCATTCATTCGAAAGTTAAGAAAAGCAAAGGTATAATCACTTTTTATTTTTTTTTAAATTCTAAATTCTGATCTAGAATTCTCTTAGTATCTAAAACTAAAAAGATCTAAAAAAACTTGGTAATTTAAGAATCAGAATTAAATTAATAAGCAAACCAACATATTTTTAAAACCCCTCCTTTGCGAGAAGGAAGAACTGTGTGGGGTTTGATCCCTATTCAATAGGATATGCAGGCTGCCATTCTGAAGGGCATCAACTCCAAAATCTTTTTATCAATATTTTGTCCTTTTTATTTTGAGTTATTTACATTAATCTTTCGTTTATGATTTTATAGTTTAGTTGGAGAATGTGTGCTTTTCCTAATACCCATAAGGGCAAGAGGAAAGATCCCCTTTATTTCAATTTTTTTTGATATTGTAATAATTAAGTAGGTTTTATCTTGCTTATTTATTGTCATTCTATCTCATCATATATATATATATATATATATATATATATATATATATATATATATATATATATATATATATATATATATATATATATATATATATATATATATATATATATATATCTGTTTCATTCATCATTATATTCCTATTCATGCATACACAAAAATTCCTTTGTCAAGAGTTATTTTGCAATTTTAGCCAAACTAAAGAAAATATATTTTTCTTAATTGTGTAATTACCAAAACCTGATCCCCGAGCCCTTCTTGGTCACTCGTGGATTGGTGCATTTTTTCCATTAGGATAAATCAAATTTTGAAGTCAATCATATTGGGTTTTCTTTAATTTTCCCAATTAAAATAAATAAATTAAAGTGGCGACTCACTTTTCAATTTTCAAAAATACAAAAATCAATTTTCTGAACTCACAGCGAGTTCCAATCGTGGAGTTTCTCCCGAAGAGCATTTCGATCCCTCGGCGGATCAGACCGGTGCTCGAGCGAGGCTTCACAAGAATTGACACGGATCTGCCCAGTGCTGTTGCGTGGAGCTGCATCAATGCTTCATTTTTTTACCCCTAAAATGACCCTTTTACTCCTTTCAACCCAATTTTTAACCCCTTTTCAGCATATTCTTTTGGTCTTTTCACTTTTTCAATTCCTAAACTATCCTCACCCACTTTTCCTATAAATACTCCTCTTTTTCTCTCATTTGTCTACACTCCTTGTGTTAGACTTGATAGCTATCCTCTAATTCCTCTCTTTTTCTCCCTCCAATCACTCTCTAATTAATTAATTAATCTTTTTAATTAATTGATTATCTCACCTTAACCAAGTTAAATAATCTTTTTAATTAACTGAAACTCTTTTTAATTAATCACTCAATTAATTAATTAATTAATCTTTTTAATTAATCAATTAATCACTTTTTCAAAATCAAGTTAATCATTTTCCTTAATCCACCTTTCCTCCATATTAATTAGTTAATCTTTTTAATTAATTAATCCATCCATCCTTTTGATTATATTAATAAGTTAATTAATCATTTTAATTAATTAATTAATCTCCCAATCAATCCAATCATCCGGTCCCGATAAAACAAAACTACGGTCTGGTAAAACCCTTCGCTCACCAAAAGTAAAGGTATCAGCCTTTTCTCTCACTCTCAACACACCCAAACTAAAATTAATTTGATCAACTCCTAAACTCATCCACTTAATCGTTGGATGAACTACGTGGGTTTTAATCCCCATTCAATGGGGTATGTAGGCATGTTTGGAATCTAAATCCAAACCTCAAATCTAAATCCCAATCAATCTCCTTTCCCCTTTTTAATTAATATAATTTACCGGTGTTTCATTTTAATTCTCTCATTGCACTCATACCATCCTCATGCATTAATTATGATATTATAATTGTCATATAATATTTGTCATTCATAAAATTAATTTTCAAAGTCAAATTAAACTTAAAAGCTAAATTTAGATTATTTAAAATAAAAAACCTGGTCCTTGAACTCAACCTGGTTTGAGACTAATGATTTTATCCTTAGGTAAGTTAATTGAAAATTAATGAACATCTCATCCATGTACCATTATTTTTCATTCAATCATAGTAAATATCTGTTTAAAACATCTTCATGTATGATTCGGCAGCCATAAATAATAATTATACAAAAAAAATTCCAAGTTTTAAGGCTTAAGGTGAAAATCATGAGTTTTCACGCTTTCTGCACTTTTTGTTCGTTACAGTAATATTTAAACATGTTATTGAAATCATTATTTTTCATCCAAACAAAATAAGTATTAGTTTAGAATATTAAACATCACAATTTGGCAGCCATACACTTATCAAACCATAGAATTTTCCAACTTTCAAATTCTAGGATGAAAACCTTGAATTTCCTTGTTTTTTGAAACTTTTCGATCATTACAGTAATATGCAGAAATATAATTTAATCCAATATTTTCATCAAAACACATCAAAAATCAGTTTAGAAATCAATGATGTAGAAATTTCCCCTCCCCTTAGTGATGTTTATGCATAAAAATTTCAATTTTAAGTTACAAGATTCACCTTTGGAGAAAATCGTGCGGAAAGATTTGTGTTTCTGGTAGAGAATTAAATTTCTCTCTCAAAAACTCACCCAAACATAATTAAATCTATAAAAATCAATAAACAACCAGTTCAAAATAATTTCTTCATAATTTATTTTATGGAAATCAGATAGGAATTTGAAAGAGAAGAAAAACTTATGAATATGGGCGAGAAATCGCAAAATTGAAAGGCGTTTTCTTAATTTCAATAGAGAGAAATATTTTGGGAGATGCAAAATCTAAAAACATATCTATCTGTTGCACCAGTAATAAGTACTCTATGGTTTTTGTCTTTAGCATGTCTATTGATAGAAATCAATCATTTTTTCTGGATGCGTTGACATTTCCTTTTTTTTAATTTTATAGGTATCAACACACAGAGGGGTGAAGAAAAGAAGATTAGAGATACAATTAAATATCTCTCATTCTTATTACTTTTTCAATATGAAAAAAAAAAATGAAAAGGTCATCTTATTCAAAACCTCAATTATGAAATCCCTTTTCTCCCATTCACACTTGGAACGCACCGTTCTTATAGAGAGAGAGGCGTTTTCGCATCTTCTTAACCCGAAATGGCTGGGGAGAGGAAAGGTTCCTTTTTTAGGTACTCCTAAGAACAAATCTAGTAGAGATGGGGTGGGGCCTATAGCTCAAAGGATTAGAGCATATGGCTATGAACCATGGTGTTAGGGGTTCGAATTCGAAAAGTGTCAAATATCATAGTGTTTTCTACAAACATAATGAAAGACAATAAATCCATTCCAAAATGCAGTAGTTAATGATTTTGAATAAGGGAATTAAAATAAAAATTACTTAATTTATTGGATTCACTAAAAATCTGGTAAAAGCTTCTTTTTTTTTTTTATTATTCCCTATCAAAATAAAAAATATTACTTTATAATCCTTTACTTTTCGTTTGACTCGATTTTAGATGTGATCCATCTTTGGCCATACATACATTTTCACAAATAAACTTTCCTAGACTACTTATTGTAAATCTTTCTTCACAAAAATTATAGTGATAATTATGATGGCAAAAATACCAATTCAAATTGAATGGATTCAAAATGTTGTTACTGCATGAATCAGGATTAACAATTCGCCCGATTTTGTCCATTACATAATATTTAAGTACTTGAAAAGTCTGTTTTAAATTGTCAAGTTTCAAATATTTAGTTGCCGAGATCTGATTATGAGTTATTAATATTATTAAATGGTAAAATAAATAAAAATTCGCAATTTGAAGGGCTGTTCCTAAAGGGCCCAATGAATTTTGAATTGTAATTATAAGATCTCTTTTAATTGATTCTTTTATTCCATTGTGATGTTTTACATCACAGAATGGATCCACTTGAAAACAATTAGATGATGATAAAATTATCAAAGATTGACATTCCTTATTTCCATTCTACAATGTACTAATAGTTCTTTGATTTTTTTAAGGTAATTAATTAATTAAAAAGATTAATTAATTAATTAGAGAGTGATTAGAGGGAGAAAAAGAGAGGAATTTGAGGATAGCAATCTACTCAAATTCAAGAGGTGAAGAGAGATAAGAAGTGGAGGGGGGTTTTTATAGGAAGAGTGGATGAGGGTAGTCACATTAGTAGAGAAAAATGTTTTCTCATTCCCATTGCTAATTAGACATGAACCTAGAAAGTCACACACCCAATAGTGATCACCTTCCAAGTGTAAAAGGTTTACCATAATAATTAATTAAAGTGTTTAATTAATTGATTAGTGGTAAAATGATTAAACATGTAATTAAATTTACAAAGACCCTAGTATGTCCTGATGTTTAATGTATAAAGGTTTCTATTCAATTAAATCTTATTTTGTATATGATACAAATGAGAAAGATTATATTGAAAATTGATTTAGACTAAATCAAATACTTAATTTTAAGCTTAGTGAAAACCTTAACATATGAGATGTGGCTTAAGCCCATATGTGATATGGTTAAGAGGTAATTTAGGGGTTAGAGAAAATTCACTATTCATAAATCCATATGATGGGTTTAGGGGTTAGAGAATTTTCTACTAAGGTTAAAATTATAATTACACCTTTTGGCTAAAGGAAATGTCCATTTTATCCCTAAAGGATATAATGGTCAATTCACCATTTGAGGAAGCAAAGTCAACTTTCCCCGTCCACTAAATGAAGAGCTAAAAGGGTATTTAAGTCTTTGTGAAGACTTAAGTGTTAAGTCTTGGAAAGATATAAAAGTCTTAGCTTTTATGTTGCAAAATAAGTGAACACCATTTTTGAAGTTTGAAGCATTTTCTAGAGAGAGAAGTTGAGAGAGAAAGAAAATAAGAAGAAAGTGTTTCTTGAATTTTCTTTTGATCTTCAATTTTCTTCTTTGTTCTTTATGAAAGAACAAATTCTTGCAAATTGAAAATGTGTTTAGTCCAAAACAAACCAAAGAGAAACCTTAAATTTGTAAATGATTTTTTGAGGAAATCTTGAATCAAATTGGGCATCCAAGAGAGGATTCAAGAATACCAATGAAATCAAGAGGAAACTTGGAGGTGAGCTAGGTGTGGATATCTAAAGGCTTCACACTTGGAAAGCTCTTTGATAAAGAATCATTACAAAAAAAAGCATAATACCGACTAAGTTTTTGGTCGGTAAACATAGAAAATTAGTCGGTATTTAAACTTATCGACCAAATACCAACAATAATATTTAGTCAATATTTTCATTGTCGGTAAAAAAAATACCGATTGAATATAATATAGTGGGTAAATACCAACGGATATTTTTGTCAGTATACTGTTTTATTTTTGTCGATAAATTTGTAAAAAATAGTCGGCTCAACAAATTACCAACTAAAAATATAGTCGGTAAAATATATTTTTGGTCGGTAAATTAGTAAATTATTTTATCATTAAGTTTTTCTGACTATATTTTCCATCGGTAATTGAAAAGTTTGGGTCAGTAAATATATAAAATATTGATAGGGAAACACTTTTACCAACTAACATTCAGTCGGTAAATTAATAATTTTTTGGAGGGAAAATTTTACTATCTAAATATTTTTGTCGGTAAATGGTAGGTAAATTTACCAACAATTATATTTGTCGGAATAGATTGTCAGAAAATCAATTGGTAAATTATCTAACAAAATCTCTTAGTCAGTATTTAGTCGGTAATTTGGTAAATATTATTATTCTTTTTAGCTAATATTAATCCAATTTTAAATAAAATATAAATAATAAAAACATTTATATTATATATATATATATATATATATATATATATATATATACAAAAACTAATGATATCATAAATATGAAAGTCAACATTCTAATTCATAAATATATATAAAAATTCCATATAGATAATAAAAATAAAGTAATAATTGTATAGTAATTAAAATCCAACAAAAAATAAAATGTCCAAAATAGATATACTACTATGTAGGTAAATGATCATCATCTCTGTCACCATCATGTTGAGAATTATGTGAATTTGGAGGAAGCTAAGAATCAGGATGAGCTAGAGGACACTGAGAAGCAATTAGGGTACTCATCTAAGTAGCCAAATCTCATGTAAGGTCCCGCAACTCTTGAATCACCTTATCCTACTCTGTCATCCTGTGAGCCTGCTCACTAATCCTCTGAACCTGCTATGAAAGTTGCTCCTGTAGTTGCTGAATTTCAACAATATGTTGTTCACAAGCGTGGCTTGTCCCTGAAGTAAAGGCACTAGATGATGGGTAATATTCTGACCCCTGAGATCCAAGACCATAAATTCGATTTCTTTTTTCGTCCACCAACTACATCCAAATACAACCTATTTTCATCTATGGTCTAATTTGACTGGGTCATTTGTTCTCATCTAGTCTCAATAGCATCCTTAAAAAAATATAAAAAGGATAACACTATCAATACAAATAGATAAAAAAGTGTAATATAGATATTATTTAAAGTAATTAAGTTGACGTACATGAATAGCTTTTGATCTCTGGTCGATAAAAGTCTGACCATCCCCTTTCTTTGTATGAGTGCGAACAAATAACTCTGTAGCAGTGGGTTGTCGGCCTAGTTTTTCAGCCTAAAAAAATAAAGACAATTCAAATCATAAAAAAAAATAATTTCAAATACAAAAAAAAAAAAAAAAAAAAACTAAAGTTGCATATTACCATATATGAAAAAAAAGATATATACTACTACCCATTATGAGCATGGGAAATGACTTGTAATTGTTTATTGAATTTTATTTTAGTAATATATATATATATATATATATATATATATATATATATATATATATATATTACTAAAATAAAATTCAATAAACAATTACAAGTCGTTTCCCATGCTCATAATGGGTAGTAGTGCCTCCGGTGTGAGTTGATGGTCCGGATCCATCACTAGATTGTGACATTCTATTTTTTTAATATTGCTCAGACTGTTCTTTCACTTTTGGCTTATTCTAATGGCCCTGCCATCTATCCCACACTTCTTTATTCACAAATTTTGGCTTCTTCCCAGCTTTTTTGATCTCACACATCATGTCCTTATACCAAACTGCAACTTTCACCTTCCATACTGTGTGGATTAGTGTATCTAATGCTTCATCCCAGATGCATGCTTTCAGCCTAAAATATATGAATAATGAAATTTGTTAAATTATTCAATCTAACATAAATAATTTGTATGAAATAAAAAAATGAATTAAATACCTGAAATTCCTCCCAATAAAATTTCTTCTTTAACTCACTAATAGTTTTCCATTGGACAGCTTTCACCCCCTCTTCATCGACACCCTCCTCAAAAATCTTTCTAATTTTTCATGAGCATGTCCCAGAAGGCTCCAAACTTAAAACCCATTAAATTACTTATAAGAACATACTAACATGTAATTTTTACATAAATAAAGTTGCATCATTAGCAAGTAATAAAAAAAATGTTACAAATTAGTAATCAAACACACTTGTAAATCAAACCAAGCATTTTACTAAAAATCTGGCAGAGTCTCCCCTGTAAAATTAACATATTCCCCCCATAAAATTGTCCAATTTCCTATTAAACACTTCAATTATCACATCAACTCAATCACATATCACCATAATCACACATCACCATAACCAAACATCACCACAATCCCACATCATCACATCACACAAAGTAATCATCAAGCCTAATAAAGTGAAGTATTTTATTTAATATCTAATATAAACCAATAGCAATTAATAATTACTTATCAAAATTAATGTATATTACTTACTTTTCACTGCGTAAGGTGACACGTAATCAGCCTTGTGTAGAAATAGAGCTAGAATGAGCAACAAAAGCACCTACTGTTGGTCCTACTGACTGTCCATCTGTCTGTGAAGGTTGAGATTGTGATTGAGGAGCTGTATGCATAGCAGATGGAGGTGGCGATGTCAATGGTGATAATGGTGAGGACTGTGTTATCATAATAGCAGGTTGAGGTACTTGTTAAGGTGGTGGTACCGATAATTATGTCGTGGTAGTAGCAAGTTGATGTGATGGTTGAGGTGGATGAGGCACCGGTGATGAGGTTGTGGGAGTAGCAAGTTGAGTTGATGGTTGAGGTGGAGGAGGCATCAGTGATAGGATCGTATCAGTAGCAGGTTGAGGCAGTGGTTGAGGTGGAGGTGGTACTGACGATAGGGTCGTGGTAGTAGCAGGTTGAGGTGGGGGTGGTACATGTGATAGGATGTGGTAGTAGTAGGTTGAGGTGGTGCCGACTATGAAGGATGTGTATGTGAATCTAAATGTGTAAACCCACCAGAAGGTCAAGATTCAGCTGAATTATTCCTAACCAATTGTCTCTTGTTGGGGTCCCATTTTCTACCCATCTCAACAGTCAACCTATAAGAAATGCAATCATAAATAGTTAGATCATTAATATAAAAGCAAAATAATAAAATAGCACTATTTATTAAATAAAAGCATATAATAATGAATAAAATCATTAAAATAAATAATAACCAAACATTCATTCATCACTATTAAAATCTAAATAATCCATCAAATGCAATAAATTAAATACAAATTAAATATTGTACAAACTAATCACTATCACTATCTTCCTCAAATTCATCTTCACTTTCACATTCATCTGACACTTCTGATTCTATTTGTAGTATAGGATCATCTGAAGGCTCAGCTTCATCATCTCTTAAATCAACAAGTACTCCATCTATATCTTGCAACGAACTAGATTCATCGATGGTTATAGATGTTTCAGTAAGCTGCAAATTGACGGGCTCATCTTCTTGGAATGCTATGGTAGCATCTACTGTTTTCTCAATAGTTATAGGAACATCCATAACATGCCTAGTTTTAACTTTGCAAACCACCTACCAGTCACACTTGTCTCTTCTCAAGCTAGGATAAGGAACATAATATACCTATGCTGCTTGTATTGCAAGAATAAACGAATCATACTTATTTAGTTTGTGCCTGTGATTGACATCCACTAAAGGATATTATTTATGAACCTTGATCCCAACATTATTAGTAGGATCAAACCAATCACACATGAATAGAACAGTGCGCTTAATTGGGTGCCTGAGATATTCCAAACGCAGAATCTCTATTAAGCGTCCGTAGTAATCATTCTCAGACTCACTATTATTTGTGCCCTTAATACAAACTCCACTATTTGAAGTGGACCTAATCGAACCATGTGATTTTGTATGAAATTTAAAACCATTATCGAAATACATAGGAAATGATTCCACAGTATGTAATAGGCCTTTTGCAAGATCTTTAATGAACTCATTGTCAATAAAGTTATCACGTGCTTATTACGAAAACAAAAGTTTAGTATATTATCACATGCCTATTATGAAAACAAAAGTTTAGTATGTATATATGTTTTATTACTTACATATTTCTCATATTAAGCATATGATCAAGCTCGGCATTAGTGATGTAAGGTGATGCTTTTTTCACTTCATCAATGTCCAGTCTATTTCAAAACAAGATAATAAATATTTTAGATAAATTTTTTAAGGAAAATTGAAATTGTTTTACTTTTCAACACACTTACACAACATACGGATCAATCTCCTCACAATTCAACAAAACATAATTACGCGCTGCTTTTTATTCAATGTCAAACAATCTTTTTTTTTTTTTTTTTTATTGTCCATATGCTCGACTAGGATGTTTAAATATTGAAAGATTCCCTTCTATCTCTTCAACATCCCCACCATTATCATTTCGAGGCACTTTTCGCAGTCTTGTGTAAATATGGGGCTCAAAATAATATGAACAAAAATTTGACACTTCTTCCATTAAATATGCATTACAAATTGAACCTTCCACCTTCGCTTTATTAGTTACATTCTTTTTCAAGCGATGAAGAAATCTACATGAAGAAGTATGAATAAGCTTATATAAGTAATCATTTTTAAATAAAGAAATATTCATTTTGAGTGTAATTGTTTTACCTTTCAAAAGGATACATCCAACCATAATGAACCGAACCAGCAATTTTAGCCTCATAAGGCAAGTGTACCGGAAGATGTTCCATAAAGTCAAAAAAACTAAGAGAGAAAATATGCTTCAATTTACAAATAATAATTGGAATATCTCTTTCAAGTTTCTCCATATCCCCCACTGTAATTGTGGTTGAAGATAAATCTTTAAAAAAAAGGCTTAACTCTGAGAGATCTGACATACATTTGCAGGTAAAAGCTCACAAAATGCTATGAGAATTAACTTCTGCATAAACACATAGCAATTGTGGCTCTTCATCCCAAACATCTTCAATTTTCTCATGTCTACACACCGCCCTATATTGGAAGCATAACCATCGGGAAATTTAAGATTTTTAACCCATTCAAATAAAACTTGTTTCCTAGGTTTATCTAATGTGTAGCATGCTTTCGGATATTTCCCTGTAGCTTCTTTTTTTCTAGCTTAGGCCTTTGGCACAACTTCTTCATGTCTTCCTTTGCCTTCTCATTATCTTTAGTTTTCCCCTTGATATTAAATATAATATTAAAAACATTTTCAAATACATTATTCTCAATGTGCATCATATCTAGATTATGTCTAATGAGATTTGAACTTTAGTATGGCAGATCCCATAATATACTTCTTTTCTTCCAGCCACAGTTCTTACAAATCGGACCATTAATCTCTTTAGCATTGAGTTTAATCACTTTGCTCAATCCCAATTCATTTAATTCCTATAAAATTTGATGACCATTCTTAATGGATGGTGCTTGTGAATTCTCCATTCTATTTTTGAAGAACTAATTTTTGTTACATCTAAAAGGATGATCCTCAAGAAGAAATTTACAATGATTATCAAACCAAGTCATCTTTCGACTATGGCTTAGTGTAAATGCTTGTGTTGTGAATGTTCCATACAATAAGGACAAGCAAGTTTCCCAACTGTGTTCCAACCTGAAAGCATTGCATTGGTAGGAAAATCACTAATAGTCCACATGAGAGCGGCTCTGATTTGGAAATTTTGTTTCCTTGATACATCATATGTTTGTGCACCTACATCCCAAAGATGTTTCAACTCTTCAATCAATGGTTGAAGGAAAACATCTATGTGGTTTTTTGGGTTGTTAGGCCCAGGAAGAATTATAGATAAGAACATGTATGTCTCTTTCATACACATCCATGGGGGCAAATTGTATGGGATAACTATAACTTGCCATGAAGAATATTATTGTTCAAACTGACCAAACGATTTTAAACAATCAATACACAAGCCCAACCTCATATTATAGCTCTCAGAGGCACATAAAGGATGTGTGCGACTAAAATACTTCCATGCCTTAGAATCAGATGGATGACACATTCTCCCTTCTTCATGCAAATGCTCATCATGCCATCGTATATACGAGGCTGTTGTTTCTGAAGCATAAAGTCGTTGCAACCTAGGAGTTAGAGGAAAAAAATACATAACCTTGTTTGCCATATTTTTACCATGTTCCCCTAGTCCCCTTTTCTTCTTAAATCGACACTCATTACAAAACTTACATCTTGTCAAGTTATCATCAGCACCCCAGTATATCATACATCTATTCTTGCAACAGTCTATCTTTTCAACTGGAAGACCAAGGCCTTGAACTAATTTCTTGGTCTTGTAAAAATTATCTACCATTTTATTATTCTCATGTAAAACCTCTTGTAAAAATTGTGTGAAATCATCATAACAACTCTCTAAAAAATGGTGCTACAACTTCGTATGCAACAATTGTGCCATAGCTGACATTTGGGAATGTTTATTACACCCATCCCACAATTGTTCATCGATTGCATTAAGCATATCGAAGAATTTTCATGCAACTAGATTAGGTTCTTCATCCATGTATTCTGTATAAAAATCAAGCCCAGCTACATCAAGAATCATCTATCGGTATGTATTTGGTGCTTGTGTATCCATATCTGTAGATATAAAGCGTTCAGAATGCTCAGATTCTGCACTTATATATGATTCTCCATGTCAATTCCATTCATAGTAATCCGAAACGAATCCTTTTCTGAAAAAGTGCAATCTCACATCTTCAAGTGTTTGGTACTTTTGATTGTGACACTTCTTACAAGGACACCTTATCTCAGTCACATCGCACATACTCAAATGATTACAAGCAAAAGTAACAAAGGTTTCAACACCATCAACAAACTCATTGTTAATGGTGCCATCAACATTAAGTCTCTCGTACATCCATTGACGACCAACTCTCATTTTTTGTTCTTATATTTACCTAGGGATGCACTAAAGTTAAAAAAGAAAAAAAAATATCTAGGGATGCACCTAAATTCTCCAATTTTTTTTTTGTTATCCATGTATTATAATAATTTCTAATCTAATCTACCATCTATAATTATATTCTATTCATTTTTTATCCATTTATTATTATAATTTCCTTAGTTAGGTAATAACAAAATTAATAATTGTCTAAACATGGTGAAGCATATGACATAGGGGATTAAAAGAATTTGATCATAGAATAGAAAAGATAGTAGGTAATTAAGTTAATTAGTTACATATTTTCAAATAAAAAGTTAATCAGTTACATGTGTATTAACTAGGCAATTCACCAAAGCAAGAAGGTGAGGAGAAGAACAAATGGGCAATTCATAAAGTCAAATTGCAACAAGTTCTCAAAAACACCATAGAAATATGCCATTCATTATGCATGACAATGACTACTACATGTACTACAATAACATTCCATGCCTAAATGATCCATACTTGTATCAACATTAGCAGAAAATAAGCCTAGGAAATTTTACTTTCTAGTTACCTATATATGAATGCGAGCATAGAGCTCAGCAGCAAGTTTTCTCACATCTTCAAATTCATACTTATTAAATGCCCTGCAATAACATAAATAAAATAAAACATCATATTATTTTCCATGTTAATGAAGTTTGAAGCTGCTATGCTCATGGATCAACAAACTGTTGGTAAAGAATAAAGAAAGATGCATTGTCATAAATATGAAGAAAGATGCATTGTCATAAAACTAATGCATTGTAAAAAAAAAAACAAAAAACAAAAAAATCATTTATTATATCTTATCATTTTATTAAAAACAAAAAAATCATTTTATATTCTTGATATATAATGTTAAATTTTAATTCATTTATATTGTGCCCACTTTTTAATTATCATATCATATTTTGCTCTTTATCTACTGAAGACTTTAATCACTTAGCATGCCCTTAATTCAGTTAACCTATCATTCACAAAATTACATATATTCTCTTTCTCCCTTTATATATGTTTTAGCCCTTTGTGTGGCATCTCAGTTGTTTTGTAATTATACTATGAAACATACTCAAATACATTCATAATGAGTCAAGTACAAATAAAAATATCAAATTAATTTATTAATTACTTAAAATTTTTTAGTATTTGGTACACAGTCATGTGCGCTGACAGTTGCTGGAAACATTTGCCAAGCAAACAATTGATTTATGCGAGTATAAGACATTATGTTTTATACATTCAATTTATTTATTTTTGCATCCTCAATCTGTTTATAATTATATAATGTGGTTAAGCATCAAATGTCAGTTCTCAAAGTTTTTTCCTTAACCTTATAAACAGACTTTTTCACATTTTTTTCCCTTTTATATTTTCAATGGAAGATATGATCAGCAACTGAGCATATCTCATGCAACTTTGCTGTCTATGCTATAGATTGGATCGGCATCTATGTTTCATAAACATATGCATAGCTTCATAAGTTTTCTATCGAGAGTTTAGGACTACCTTTTTTTTTTTTAAACTTTTTCATAAGAGGCTGTGGTAAATTTTTAATTTTTTGTTATTTTTAAATTTATAATAATTGCTCCTTATTCATATTTGCTTTGAATTTCTTTAAGGTTTAGATTCAATTTTTACTATCAATACAGCATCTTTTTTTTATTTCTTTTTACTATCACTGCTTTATTTCCAATGCCTCTCTCTCTCTCTCTCTCTCTCTCTCTCTACACACACACACACAGAGTTATTTATTTATTTATCAAGATGCAGGTCAATGAAATTACTGCTTCTTCCCTTACTCATGGTGATGTGAATTCATAGGAACAAAATTGTGAAAAATTAACCTCTTTTTATGAACTTCTGGTTTTGGGCTAAATTTTAACGTTAAATTTGACAATTTAAGTTTTTTTTTTTTTTTTTTGAAACATGTTTTACAATATAAAAAAGAGCGTGTTTAACAATACAACTACAAACACAAAAGCAATCAGCCAAATTCCTAAACTGAAAAGCTATAAAATATGCTTTTATCAAACTTTCCTATGGAATTTTTAAGGCCAAATCTTTCCCATTTTCTTTCTATTGTCATATTCCCTTTCACTACTCTATAGTAGCTTGTTCAAACTTTCTTTGTTTTCCCTCTGTTTTCTCTATTTCCTCTGTCAAAAAAAGAAAAAATATCAATAATTCCAATGCTAAACGGACTATAATTTTCACTTGTATCAATGCCTTTTTCAACTCTCTTTCAATTTCCAAATTAACAAATCTCTCTCTTTCAATTTCTCTACATGGGTGTTTCACAAATTTTGCTTTTCATCATAGCTTCAGTACATGTTGGAGTTGTTGTAGCTTGTTCTAATGGAGATTGTAGGGTTTGTTTTGTGTTTCTTAAATTAATTAAGTTCCAAGAAATAGTCTTTCTTTTGAAATTCTTATATCTAATAATTCTATTTTGTTTTACTGTTTTATTATTAGCTATTAGATGAATGTTCATCAGACCAAGATTGTGGAATTGGACTTTATTGTTTCTCTTGTCCACAAGGATTTTCTGGTTCTAGATGTGTAAGATTAACCATCACTAACCAATTCAAGCTTTTGGTATCTTTCCTTCTCCCTCTTTATGTTTTTATCAAGAAAATTTTATTTAGTGGAGGAGTGCTTACCATTAATATTTATTATTATCAATCAACAAAAAAGGACATTTAGGCAAATGGGCACTTTTCAAATTTCTTTTCATGGGGTCACTACCAAATGTTTTAATAATGTTTTAATTAAACTCCAAACTTCTTAGTGATAATCTTGTAGTTCTAAAAACAAATTCAATTATATTACTAAAGCAAATTTTTTTTTTTTTTTACTTCTTCTTTATAAATTTAGAACATTAATATACTTTCACAACTTTGATTCAAAGATATTTATATCCAAGATAGATGGATTCAATATGATGGCTACTACAAACTCTGATTCAAAGAATCCCTAAGACTTCTCTTAGGTACGCTCTTCAACACTTCAATCTTTATTTTTCTTTTTCCTCTATATCTTTAGGAAGCTCATGCTAATTAATTTCCCCAAAATAATTATTTTTATATATAAGTGCTTTTATATTGATGTTGCAAGTTTAAAAATCTGCTCTTCGATCATAAATGTTAAAAGTGAAAATCAGTCTAAATTGTTTGCTGAATTTATTCTTTTGGGCAACATAAAAAAAACACAACAACGCAAGTTCAAAGGTCTCTTGAGCTCCTATTCTTAAGACCTTACTAAAGTACAGTTTATTGATTCTTTGAGATTAGTTCAATGACTCTCTGGTAAAACATAACACTTTAATATACAAGGTACTGCAATGAAGGATAATTGCAGTTGCTATCTTTCTTAGCATAAAATTTGGAATCACTCACATTGTTTTGTTAAGGAGAGAATATTGCATTATATATCGTTTAAGTATCTTGTAATTATAGGTATGAAATTAAATTGAGTCAAAATCATTTGAACAAATAAGACAATAAAAAGTTTATGTTAACAAATTCGTGTGTTGTGATTTCTCAGAAGGGTTGGAATCTAAAATTTCTTCCAAAGATTCTACATATAAAATAATACTTCCTTTTTTTCCTCAAAATTAATAAGATGAAACAAACAATTTCAACTGAAAAACTTGAATATCTGTCAATTTGCATATGTCTTTGAATGCTAGTTTAGTTTGTATATTTGTCTATACTTTTTTTTTTATGAACATGATATAGTGTTAACATAATTTCCACTGTAATTAGGGAAGTGAGAGAGAAAACAAACCCGTACTGCCTGCAGTTTCAAAAGCAATACAGTTGTGAAAGGACCCTGAGCTTCATCTATTCATTAATGAGTGCAGCATTTTGTAGTTCTTTGTCCCACAAATTAAGAAGCAAAAACATACCAAAACCACTAACAACAAAGCCATTACAGAGAAGAAAATGGACAAACCATTACAGAAAAGCATACAAAAATCAATACTCAAAAATTAAGAAAAGAAAATGAAAATAAACAATTACCTTGAGGCAAACATAAACAAAATGCATAGGACATCGAGTACCCAACACCCACCGCCGGCAGCAATAAAGCAGAAAATCTAAAAAAAAAAAATCTCAAACACAGGTCACCGGTGATGGGAGAAAATCCAGCAACAAAACCAGATATAGATAGGTTAAAAACAAATAGAATTAGATGGTTAAACAGGAGCAGAAGACAAAAGAGAAGAAGCTAGGGGAGAAGAATAAAATGGGAGGGGAGAGAGAAGAACAGATGTGGAGGGTTTATATATTTTGTGTTTATCGACCATTTAAATTGTCGATATTTTATGAATTATATTTTAATTATTAAATATATTTGAATTATTTTTGTACATTTTTTAGTTATTTATTATATATCTATTAAATATTATGTTAGTTATTATCTTATTAATTATTTAGTATATTGTTCGAAATATTTAAATTTTTTAATATAATAATTTAAATTTTTTTATTTTATTAAATTCATCAATCTGTATTATATTTATATTGTAATTATATGTTTTATAATTAAAATATTATTTAATTATTGTTATTTTAAAATTATTAATTAATACTATAATAATATTAGAAAAGGTTGAGGTCGTTTATTAACCAATCTTTTTAAATGAGATCTAGGCACAAAAAGTTCAAAATAATGATACCAAAAGTTTTTGAAAGAGAATAATGCTCTCAGCTTCTTTAAGCATTTTGATATCACAGTACTATAAGCTATGAAATCAATCTTTTTAAATAAGGTAGGGGTATAAAAAGGCTAAAAATAGCAATACCAAAACTTTTTCAAAGAAAATAATGGTTTCAGCTTCTTTAAGCATTTTGATATCATAGTATTATAAGATATGAAGCCAATCTCTTTAAATGAGGTCGAGGCACAGAAAGGCTGAAAATAACATTACTAAAACTTTTTGAAAGAGAATAATGCTCTTAGCTTCTATAAATTCAAGAAAACCTTTATGAAATTGCATATAGAAAAAGAAATTCTTCCCTATTGTAGATTGATGCATGGAAGAATTTCTCCCAGCTAGTCAACAGCTAACTAGTTAGAGCTCTATATACTTCAACATTATATTAGAGCTCTTCTATCTTTTTCTAAAGCAGAAGAGGCCACCTTCCCATTTGAATCTTAGATACAGGGTCACTCGCCACATATTACTTAATGCAGGGCATAAACTAAAGGAGCATATTTTATAATTTTTGGAGCAGAAAGATAAGGCTTTCTGTGCAATTGAAATTTGAAATGAATAAACTTTCAATTACAGATGAGTTACAAGATGCATATTATATCAAATCGAAACTTTTTTCTTTGATGGTTTTTGACAATTTGAATAAATAAACTCTTTTATTTCTATTTTGGTATTTCTTTAAAATCAAGGAATTATAGGCCTAATTCATTGAATTCCTAGAATCAGTAGGTTTTGATAGATTACTTTGGGTATTCGTGCATGAATTAACAGATTGTAATTAAGTTTTCTCTAAAATCGATTGCTCCGCTACGTCATTATCTTATTATTTTTTGGATTTTTAATTTTTAATTATAAATTTTTAGAAAAATGAAATAATAAATTGCTATTTTAGTCATTTATGAATACACTACAATAATTAGCTATATCGTAAGGTCTCTATATTATTTAATTATTACTATTAACTTTCTAAAATATTGCTTGTAATATGTTGTACATCAATTATTTGATTAGACATCTTTTTTCCTACTTATCATACGTGCCGGGGTACCTATAATAAAGTCTTCCAATATATTTTCAATAATACAAATTAAATATTTTTATGCAATTTCCTTTTCAAATTGTATAATTTGTTATGATAAAATAATTAAAATTTTTATTTATGTATATTGTTAAATTAAAATATTTTTTAATAATATAAATTAAAATGATTATTAGTTACACTTTCATTATTTTAAAATTATTAATTTTATTTTAGTTAATATTTGAAATTATTATATTGAATTATTTTATAAATCATTTTAAATATTTCATTAAATTTTTAATCGTTAATTATTATAACTATTTTAAATATTTATTTATACATTTATATATTATATTAAATATTTCATTCAATATAATTATTTTAATATATTGTATATTATATATTAAATATTTGGTTATTATGTTGTCATATTCATAAAGAATATGGAGGGAAAATTTCCCTCCACTTTTGTTTGGGTGGCAATGGATTATGTAATTACGGATTGAATGTTTTGTTGGTATTTACCAACAAAATATTTAGTCGGTAAAACTAGAGTAGTGCTGGTAAATACTGACTGAATATTTTGTCAGTATTTACTAACAAAATATTCACTCGGTAAAATAGAGTAGTGAACTATTTTTAATTTACCGACTAATATAGTAGTCGGTATTTACAAACAAACATTAGTACTAAAAATTAACTTACCGATGGTATATATAGTCGGTAATTACCAATAACATATTTATTCAGTAAGATGGAAAATCAATTATTCTCAAATTTATTTACCAACTGATTTGCAGTTGGTATTTACCGACTAGACTAATAGTCGGTATTTACCGATTACGTATGTAGTTAGTAAAATTAAGCAAAGTACTCCATATACGCTTTATTTACTTACCGACCGAATACTATTAGTCGGTATTTAACGACTACACATTTAGTCGGTAAAATAAATAAACATAACTCATATATGTTTTTTTTTTATTTGCTTACTGATTGAAAATCATTCATCAGTATTTACCGACTACACATTTAGTCAGTAAAATGAATCAACATAATATATATATCTGTTTTTATTTGCTTATCGACCGAAAACCATTAGTCGGTATTTACCAACTATAAAATTTAGTCGGTATTTACCAACTATGAATTTTAGTCGGTAAAGTGAATCAACATAACTCATATATCTGGTTTTTTTATTTGCTTACTGACCAAAAACAATTTAGTCGGTATTTATCGACTATAAATTTAGTCGGTATTTACCGACTACGAGTTTTAGTCAGTAAAATGAATCAACTTTACTCATTTTTTATTTAGTTTTTTAAATTTATTTACTGACACAATATTCGATCGGTAAATAAATATTACTGACTAAATATTTAGTCGGTAATACTGGAGCATGGAATTATTGTTCATATAAATTATTTATTAGGTTAGCGATAGAAGTATAGTTGATATTCAGTTGGTAATATATGGCGCTAGCTTTTGGCGCTTTGTTTAGCGACTGAATATTTCTATCAGTAAATTATAGTCAGTAATTAGTCAGTAATGAGTTGGTAATTGAAAAATTAAAGTAATTTCTGTATTTAGTCAGTATTCCATCGGTAAATATTAAAATTTACCAACTAATATTCTTTAGTTAGTATTTTTTGTCGGTAATTTGCATTTTTCTTATAGTGAATGAAGGAACCTACAAGAGGTAATATGATTACTCTTCCTTCTTCATTATATGCATATGTGTTTTACACACAAATTAATTGATTGCTTGAATGAATTTGGGACCAAAATTGGGTGAAGTGAAATTTTAAAATGTTTGAAATTTCACCTCACCACCTTCCTTCCGCTGCGTTTGGCTCCACCATTCCTTCACTTATGGTTCCTTTGCTCCTATTACTTGTAGCCCTTGACTGTTAATAGTCCTCAAGCTCTATTATTCATTCCAATTAAATACTTAGTATTTGATTAACATCATGCTATCCTATCTCATAACTACCCATGCAATGTAACATTCACATACACTTAGAGTTGCACTTTGGAGTGCACTCATCACTTGCACATAACATGTTGAATTTTATAGTCTTGCATACTTTGCCTTTATAGGCCCACATGAAAACACATAATAACTCATATTAAGACTTTTCTAAAGTCAAACACAACATATCATGATTTTAATTTCAATTTAATTTAACATTCAACTTAACATTCTTATCACCTTTAACTTATCAAGTAGCCTTTCAAATATCATGCCTATCTCTTATGACCAATTTGTACAATCAATCTCATCATCCATTTAAGATTATCAACTCATCATAAACTTATTTCCCATATCATTTAATTATATAAGCATTTTATTCACATCATAGAAATAGGATTAGGAAACCTTAGATATACCCTATTGTCTCTAGACTTATATAGAGTTGTTTCTTCATCCAACATGCAATTTAACTATTTATCATTCATGTATACATGTCAATAATTATTAAAATACAGCATATAAAAATTATAGACATTGGAATAAAAATCCTTACATTGGTTGAATGACTTATTCAAGGAAATTTTTCATGTAATCAAAACAACAATCATTTTAGAACATGAACATGTAGGAATCGAAACCCATATGGATTTATATGCATGAAAATTTTCCAACTTTAGGTGTTAGGGTGAAAACCATGAATCTTTCTATCACATCCCATTTTCGGAGACATAATAGTCCTAGAACATGAGGAGATATAAGGTCACCTATGCCTGTAGAACCCACTTACATATATACAAATCATGCCTAGGATCATATCGAACATGATGCATTAACTCATTTTTAAACATTTATATGAAAACCTTTAGTTGTGAAAGACAATAATTAGACACTTCACATACAATCCATAAGAAAATAATATTCATAATCCAGTTGACACCTTAATAAATAACATCTCAAAATAAACATCAAAATAAATATTCTCAGAGCATCTAACGATAACCCTTCATAGCATAGTATTGTTAAAGACTTGGACAAGGAATTTCCCAAGCGAGGTAGGATGCTTGAGCTATCACTTTGTCTCCTCATACTTCTCCCCTGGAACCATACAAGGATAAAATAAGTGAGATAGATGATCTCAATGAGTAAACAATATAGCACATACATTAACATATATTCCTTTGGAAAGGAAACTTATAGCTTATACATATATTTCATGATTTATGATTCATGAATCAAGTTACAATTTAGCAAGGTTTTCAATTTAGCAGGTTTGCAAAAATCACACTTATAAAACATAGAGAGTGAAGGCTATTGCCCTCATCACTCAAACATATAGAGGAGAGGAGGCATTAAGCCAAATTCCAAATCCTATCACATAAAAGGCGTGAAGCTGATCAGGCCCCACGGTTAGAAACACCCCTTTCTAGTTGAGGTGGATACACTACCCCTATCCATCGAGTTAAGACCATGTTGTAACAATGCACATCCACCCTAGGAATTTTCGTGATAAATTGCTTGAATTAGAATCTATAAGGTTAAGTGTGTGCTTGTGTGAATGTTTGTGATCTAAGTGATTGATGAGTATGTGGCATATTAAATTAATTTTAATATGCATAATATGTGTTGATATTGTGAAATAAATGATTTACATAAAGTGCATTTGCATAAAAGAATTTATTTTTTCATAAAATGAATTTTCATGTAAAAAGACGATTTTTAAGCATAAAATAATTTTATGGGTATTTTTAAAATATTTTAAAATAAATATTTTTGAGGGAAATGTTCCAGAATTAATAAGAAAAATATTCTTTTTATTTTTATTCTATTTCATCCAAAAATTTAAAGGAAAGGCCCAAATACCCAAAAGTCCACTACACAAAAATCCTCATAACCTAGTTTATTAAGGGTATTAGTGGAAATTTCACCCAAACCATAATATATAAACAAAATTTTGGCCCCATTAGTTTAGACAGCAGCCACACTCTGTTATTCCAATATTTTCATAGAAAAATTCTCCCAAAATAATTCTCTCTATCGAAATATGGAAAACACTTTACCGTTTCGCGATTTCGTGACCGTAATCGTAAGTTTTTAACCTCTTTCGATTTCTAAACTGTTTTCTATGAAATAAATTATGGGAAAATTATTTTGAATTTTTTGATTACTGATTTCTACATATTCAATTCTGTTTGAGTGAATTTTTGGGAGAGAAAATTTATTTTCTACCGAAAACACAATTCTTTTCGCAAGATTTCTCCAAAGGTGAATTCTATAACTTAAAATCACAATTTTATTGCATAGACATCATAAAGGGGGGGGGGGGGGGGGGGGGGGGGGTTGATTTGTGTTTATTTGCATTCTAAACTGATTTTTGATTTTTTTTTGATGAAAAATATTGCATGAAATAATATTTCTGTATATTTCTGTGATAACCGAAAAGTTTCAAAAAATAAAGGAATTCAAGATTTTCGTGTTAGGATTTGGAAATTGGAAAATTCTTTTCTTTCATGAATACATGGCTGCTGATTTGTGAGATAATGTGTTCTAAACTAATATTTTCAATGATTGAATGAAAAATAATGGTTTAAACAACCTGTTTGCATATTTCTGAAATGACCAGAAAATACCAAAAACAAAAAAACTCATATTTTGTGCACTATAATGCAAAAGATTGAATTTTTATATATCAATGGCACCAATAGTGGCCGATTATTATGGATTTGAGTTCTAAAATGATTTTTGTTATGTTTACATGAAAAATCTTGGTTCAAACCATGTTTTTACATATTTCTGAAATAGACGGAAAGCACGAAAAGGAGAAGAAATTGGTTTTTACCCTAATGATGCATTCGACCCACATGAACAATTTTGTCCAAATGTTTATAAATTTAATGTGATGTGTTTTGATGATTGTTGACATGTATGTATGTATAATAAATGATAAAATTGCATGTTAATTGAAGGTATGGTCCTAGATGAGCTTAAATGCGTTATGGTATACTTAAGATATACTTACGGTATCTTAACCTTGTATTGTGATTAGAATGAAAATATGATTGAGGAATTAGAAACTAGATGTCATAATGACTTGATGATGAATATATGGTTATGAGTTAATGAAGTGAAAGGGATCATAAGAGTTAAGCATGATGTTTGAAGGATTAATTGTTAAGTTGACATGTATGGAAGTGTAAAGTGAACTAAGATAATTGATAAGTGAATTGATATTGAGGTAATGATATTGTGATGACCTTAAAAAGGTATTGATGTGATTATAATGTGATATCATGAGAGCCTATAAGGCCTAAGTGTGCAAGACTTTTAAAGTCAATGTATTATGTGCAAGTGACGAGTACACCTATGTGTGGACTCTAAGTGTATGTGTATGCTATATGTGCATGGGGTAATTATGGGATAGGAGCATCATAAGTAAATAAATACTAAGTATTAAATCAAATATTATGTTAGAGTTTGAGGAGCTTTAGAAGTGCAAAGGGGACTACATGTACTAGGAGCAAAGGAACCCTAAGGTGAGTAAACACAATGTTCTTGTTATAAATGTGAACAACATCATGTTGTGTTATGAGAATGTGATATTGAAGGTGAACCTTTGTAATCTTTGAAACCCAAGTTCTTTCCATTTTAAATATTATTATATGATTTCTTTGTCAAGCTTGGGTTGCTAAGGGATATTTGGTCCAAAACTATTTTGCCATCCAATGAGAACTTCTTGTGATTAACACCCTAACTTGTATTCTTTTTGGAACTACACTTTCATTATATCATTGTTTGAAAGCTAAACCACTATTATTATTGAAATACATGTTATTGTTGCTTTATATGATATTGTTAATTGTGTTTACCAATAGCTGTAGCTATGGTACCTTTTACCTTTTATGCAGAAATCCTCGTACCGATGTGAGTAATCATAAGCTATGTGCTACTCGTACCGATGTGGGTAATCATTGGCTATGTGTTTCTCGTACCGATGCGGGTAATCACCGGCTATATGCTTCTTGTACCGATGCGAGTAATCATCGGCTATGTGCTACTCGTACCGATATGAGTAATCATCAATAATACTATGTTTATGAAGTCTTGTCTTTAGATACTCCGAGAATGTTAATTGATACTTATAGAGATTTATATTATTTTCCTTATGGATTTTATATGTAACGATTTACTCTAAGTCTTCCGCAAATTATGGTATTCATCTAAATGTTTTGAATGAGTTATCGTAAGAGGTTTGGTAAGATCCTAGGCATGATTTGTTTATATGTAAGTGGGTTCTACGGGCGTGGGTGACCTTATGTCTCCCCATATTCTAGTACCGTCATATCTCTAAGGTTGGGATGTGACACATGTGCATAGGTTTCAATGATTTCCCGCATCGACACAAGGACTTCTGCATAGGGATTAAAGGTACCATAACTAGAGCTAATGGTAATCACATATAACAATAATATTTAAGGCAACAATAACATGTATCACAATAGCACTTTTTGAATAAAAAAATAAAAAAATGTAGTGTAGTTTCAGGAAGAATATAAGTTAGGGCAAAAATCACAAGAAATTATCATTGGATAAGTAAAAATAGTTTTTTTTTTAGACCAATTGTCCTTTGGCAACCTAAGCTTAATAAAGAAATCATAGAGTTTCATTTTGAAAGTAGAGAAGAACTTGGGTTTCAAGAATATCAAGGTAAACATATCATGATAGCTTGTACTTGTAACAATATCATAAAGTTTACGCACACTTGTAACATGAATATAATGTTTACTCACCTTGTGATTCATTCACTCCTAGTACACGTAGCCCTTTTTGAACCTATAAGACTCCTCAAGCTCTAACATAATATTTAATTCAATACTTAGTATTTATTTAATCATGATGCTATCCTATCCCATAACTACCCCATGCACATATAACATTCACATATACTTAGAGTTGCACATATAAGTGCACCTCATCGCTTGCACATATATATTGACTTTAAAATTCTTGTATACTTAGCCTTTATAGGCCCATATGAAGACACATTACAATCATGTCCGTACCTTTCTAAGGTCAACACAATATCCTTATCTTAACATCAATTCTCTTTAAAATCATCTCAGTATACTTAACATTTTCATATATGTCAACTTAACAAATAACCTTTCAAGTATCATGCTTATCTCTTATGACCAATTCATTCAATCAATCTCTTCATCAATTCAAGATCATTAATTCACTATCATGTCATCATACAACCTACTTCCATATTATCCAATCACATTCACATATTAATCACAACATAAGGTTAAGATACCTTAAGTATACCAAATTGCCTCTAGCCTTGTCTAGAGCCATTCCTTCAACCAACATGCACTTTAACTATTTATGATTCATTTATACATGTCAATAATCATTAAAATATATCACACAAAAATTCTAGGCATTGGGATAAGAATTTCAATGTAGGCTGAATGCCCCTTAAAAGAGAAAACTGAATTTTCTTACTTCTTGCACTTTCCGTCTATTACAGTAATATGTAGAAATATGGTCTGAACCAAGATTTTTCATGTAATCAAAACAAAATTCATTTTAGAACATAAGCATATAGGAATTGGCACATATATAAATTCATATGCAATAAAATTTCCAACTTTAGGTTTTAGGATGAAAAACCATGAGTTTTCTTATTTCCCGTACTTTCTGGTCATTACAGCAATATGTAAACATGTGATTCAAACCATTATTTTTCATTCAATCACAACAATTATCAGTTCAGAACACTAATACACACCAATCGACACCATGGACAATTCTCATGCATGAAAATTCCAAGTTTAGAGTTTAGAGTGAAAATCATGAGTTTTCTAGCTTTCCAGTGTTTTCCAATCATTATAGTGATACGTAAACACATGATTTAAATCATTATTTTTCATTATTTAAACACATGATTTAAATACATGATTATTTTTCATCATCACAGTAATATGTAAACACATGATTTAAATTATTATTTTTCATCCAAACAAAAGAGATATCAGTTTAGGACTCCATCATGCACAAATCAGTAGCCATATGTATATATAATCATAGAATTTTTCAACTTTTAAGTTTTAGAATGAAAACCTTGAATTTCCTTATTTTCTAAAACTTTTTGGTAATTACAGTAATATGCATGCAATCAGAGAAGGATAGAAGGAATTTCTGTGTATTGATTCATAATCTTACATACATATTTATATACAATGCTAATTCTTCTTTAGGAAGGTCTACTATTCTAATTTAAGGTACATCAAATCTTCCTAATCAGTATACATTCTTCCTAATTAATATACAATCCTATTTTGTACATCTTGTAACATTACCCCTCAAGCCAAAGCATAGATATTAATCATGGCCAGCTTGTTACAAAGATATTTAACCCGAACCCCATTTAAAGGCTTTGTAAAAATATCTCCCAATTGTTCTCCTACCTTGACGTAACTAGTGGAGATTATACCTTGTTGATCTTTTCATGAACAAAATGGCAGTCAATCTCAATATGCTTTGTTCATTCATGAAATATGAAATTGGATGCAATATGAAGAGCAACCTGATTATCACACCATAATTTAGCTGGTACTGAAGTTTTAAGACCAACTTTAGTTAAAAGTTCATATATCCACATGTTTTCTCATACAGATTGTGCCATAGCCCAAAATTCTCATTCTATACTTAGGTGAGAGATAATAGTTTTCTTCTTGCTCTTCCATGAAACCAAATTCCCACCAACAAAGATGTAATAACCTAAAGTAGATCGTAGATCTTCCTTAGATCCTGCTCAATCAGCATCTGAAAAACATTCAATCCTAGTATGACCATGATTGCCATATACAATACCTCACCTAGGTGCTCCTTTTAAATAGCACAAAATTTATTGTACTACTGTCCAATGATGTACAGTTGGGGAGGACATGTATTGACTCAAAATACTGACTGAATATGTAATATCTGGATGAGTTATAGTAAGATAGTTCAATTTCCCAACTAGCCTTTTATATCTCTTAGGATCTTCAAATAATTCTCCTTCTTTTATGAGTTGCAAATTAGGAACTATAGGAGTGCTATATGGTTTACCTCCCAATTTTCCTATCTCAAACAATAAATTAAGCACATACTTCTTTTGAGATAAGAAGATCCCTTTTTTACTCCTAGTTGCTTCAACAACTAAAAAGTATTTTAACATCCCCAAATCTTTGGTATGGAACTGACTATGGAGAAATGATTTAAGAGAGGAGATACTTGTATTGTCACTTCCAGTAATGACAATATCATCCACATATGCTACTAATAAAATGATGCCTTGTGTAGACTATTTATAAAAAACTTAGTGATCAGACTGACTTTTTCGCATACCAAACTTCTCAATAGCCTAATTGAATTTACCAAACCAAACATAAGGGCTTTGTTTTAACCCATACAAAGACTTATGAAGATAACATACCTTTCTAGACTCCCCCTGAGCAACAAAGCTAGCCGGTTGCTTTATATACACTTCCACCTGAAGATCACCATAGAGAAAAGCATTCTTGATGTCCAATTAATGCAGTGGCTAGTCATGAGTAGTAACTACAGAAATGAATAGTCTGATAAAGGTAAGCTTCACAACAAGAGAAAAAGTATCTGAGTAATCTATTCCATAAGTTTGAGCATAGCCTTTAGCAATAAAGCAAGCTATTAAGTGAACAACTGATCCATCGGGATTAATTTTGATAGAAAACACCCATTTACAGCTAATGACTTTCTTACCTATAGATAAATTTATCAGAGTCCAAGTACCATTGTTCTTTAAAGCAGTCATTTCCTCAATCATAGCACTCCGCCACCCAAGATGAGGATGTGCCTCGTTAATAGTTTTAAGGACAGAAATAGAATCCAAAGAGGTACTAAAAGAACAAGATGAGGGAGATAAATGATTATAAAACACAAAAGAAGACACATGATAAGTACACTGTCGTTTACCTTTTTGAAGAGTAATAGGAAGATCAGTCTTAGGAATCGAATTTAACGATGAAGGAGTTGGTGCAGTTGGTGTAGGACATGAATTAGAAGAAGTCTTTCATCGGCAATACACTTGCACTATAGGAGGCTTTGGCTTAGGAGGAATAAGAGTAACAAGATGAGAAATAGAGGATGTGATAGTACAAATAAGCAAATCATCATCCTCCCCCTAACTTGTATAAGAATCAGATGGGAAAAAATGAGTATTTTCAAAGAAAGTGACATCTACAGACACAAGGTACCTATTAAGAGTAGGATAATAGCATCTATATCCCTTTTGAATGAAAGAATACCTAAGAAAGATACATTTCAAAGATTTGGGATCTAATTTTGTGACATACGGACGAACATCCAGAACAAAAAAAGTACACCTAAATACCATAGGTTCAATAAGAAATAATGGTTTATTTGGAAAAAGAACATGATAAAGTGCCTCACCCTGAAAAATAAAGGATGACATGCGGTTGATAAGAAAATTAGATGTGGAAATAGCATCAGCCCAAAATCTTTTAGGAACCTACATTTGAAACAATAAAGCCCATGCAGTTTCTAAAAGATGTCTATTTTTTCACTCAGCTACCCAATTTTGGGATGGTGTATCAACGCAAGAAGTTTGATGAAGAATGCCATGTTTAAGTATGTAATTCTGAAAAGTTTCAGATAAGTATTCCTTAGCATTATCACTTCTTAGTGTTTGAACAGAAATATTAAACTGAGTTTTAATTTCAGTACAAAAAGCAGAAAAATGAGAAAACACCTCAAAATAATTTTTCATTAAATATAACCATGTCATTCGAGAATAATCATCAACAAAAGTAACAAAATACTTAAACCTAGTTTTAGATGTAATTGGACAAGAACCCCAAACATCTGAATGAACTAGTTCAAAAGGAGTACTAGCTCATTTATTGACTCTTGGACTCGACCTAAGATGATGGTGTTTAGCAAATTGACACGACTCACATTCTAATGAAGATAAACTTTGAAATTGAGGACATAATTTCTTTAACACAAAAAGAGAGGGATGACCAAACTAACAATGTACTTCAAATGGGGTAACCACTCCAGAATAGGCTATGGGTCTTGGTACTTTTATATTAAGGATATAGAGACCTCCAGACTCATGTCCTTTACCAATAATCTTCTTTGTCATAAGATCCTAAAACAAACAATAGTCTAGAAAGAATAAGACACAACTATTTAAAGTACGAGTGAGTTTGCTCACAAAAATCAAATTAAAAGGTAACTGAGGTAGACTAAAAATAGATGACAATGGAAGGGATGGAGTTGGAACAATTATGCCAAATCCAAGAACAGAAGATGTTGACCTATCTGCTAAAGTAACATTGGAAGTAGATTTGTGCGACTTAAAGGTAGAAAATAGATTAGAATTACTTGTCATGTGATATGTAGCACCAGAATCAATGACCCATTCAAAAGAGGAGGACACAAGACATGTATTAGGGTTACCTAACTCGGCGATGGCAGTTACAAGAGTAAACTATGATTTCAAAAAATCTTAGTACTTGGCATATTCATTTGCAGATATCATAACTAATTTTTCAAAAGTGTCAATGGTAGATGTAATATGAGCTTGCTTGTTCTGTAATTTTCGTGCAGTCTCACTTCATATGACTAGGCTTATGGCAATAGTGATAAACTATTCCTCCCAAATCCTGCCCTCAAGTGTCCATGTTTTGATCATAAGGACTAGATCGATCAAAAGTACTAGAATTGAACCTCCTACTACTATTCTTATATGGTTGTCTCCCACAATCAAAGGTGTTATGGCAACTGACCAAAGCACTACCAAATTGAACAGATTAAGAACTTTCTATGTAGAGTATTCTACTAAAGTATCTTGCAAAGAGGATATCTCAGAACTTGACAAAATATGAGATTTAATAGTCTTAAATTCAAGTGGAAGTCCAGCAAGAAAACTCATAATTGCCATCTTTTCTCTTTGAACTTGCTAAACTTTTACATCAGTGTTAAATGGAAGAAGCATATTAAGCTCCTCGTATGTTTTCTTGAAATTCATAAAGTAGCTAGTAAGAGATCTGTTGCCCTTTTCTGCACAATAAAAACCTCAGCACACCTCATAAATGCGGGAGATATTATCTTTTCTAGAGTATAAGAAATCCAAATAATCTAGTAATTGTTTCACAAACTCACAGTGGTTTATCACACCAATTACCTCACTATCAATAGAATTACATATTTGTAAGAACAAACGAGCATCCTCTCTAGCCAGGATTTTCTAGAGTCATCATTGGGTGGGTCATCAGTTAAATGATCATCTTTAGCAATACTTCTTAAATAAATTCGAATAGTTTTACTCCAATCCAAATAGTTAGAACTAGTAAGTTTATGTTTTGTAATTTTTGACATTACTGGAACCACATCAAAGATAGCCATTGTCTTTTTCTCATCCATATTTTGCCAAATTAACTAAAGGAACCAGAGAGCAAATTTTGAAACACCAAAAAGGAGACCCAACCAAGGAGAAGATGTTGTGGAACACAAAAGGCCTCACACCATACTGATGCAAACCCAACCAAGTATAAGGACATGTGGTGGAAGTCAAGGTGAACTAAACAAGATGGACCAGATCGATTTTTGATGAGGGATGTGCTCTAACGCACCGACATGTGACTCTCAGGTAGGAAGCTTCTGCAGCACGTGTGTCTCACCCGCAAGGATTCCAAAAGACCAAATTCTGGATAGAGGCCGATTGGTGGGTGGTGCTTCTCCAGGAGTAGGCGATGATGGCTAGAAGTCACCAAAGGTAGATTACCCAAGGAAACAGCTATGAAGCCTATTGTGTTTTCAAATAGAAATTTGCCAAATACCAAGAGCTAATTTCACAAGCTCTAATACCATATAATCAGAGAAGGATAGAAGGAATTTCTATGTATTGATTCATAATCTCACATACATATTTATATACAATGCTAATTCTTCTTTAGGAAGGTCTACTATTCTAATTTAAGGTATATCATATCTTCCTAATTAGTATACATTCTTCCTAATTAATATAGATTCCTATTTTGTACATCTTGTAACAATGTAGAAATATGATTTAATTTAATATTTTTCATCTAAACACATCAAAAATCAGTTTAGATTAGAAGCATGTAAAAATTTCCCCCCTTTGGTCATGCTTATGCATGAAAATTTCAATTTCAAGTTGTAAGATTCACCTTTGGAAAAGTCATGTAGAGAGGTTGGTGATTTCGATAGAGAAATTAATTTCTCTTTTAAGAATTCACCCAAACTAAATTAAATTTGTAGAAATTAGTAAACACTCAGTTCAAAATAATTTTCTCATAATTTATTTCATAGAAATCAGCTAGGAAATTGAAAGAGAAGAAAAACTTATGATTACGATCAAGAAATCGCAAAGTAAATAGTCTTTTTGAGAATTTCAGTAGAGAGAATTATTTTGGGAGAAATTTTCTATCAAAATACTAAAATAACATAATGTGGCTACTAGAATACTAGAGCTGGCCAAATTTCTTGAATTTATATGTAGGGTTTTGGATAATTTCCAAGATTACCCTTAATGAGCTAGGTTAGGAGGATTTTAAAGTAATAGGCTTTTAGGTATTTCGGCTTTTTATTTTAATTTAGGATTGATTATAAATAATTAAAAATAAAATATTTTTCTTATTATTTTCTATAATAATTGCTGCAAACATTTATTTAAAAATTACTTTAAAATACTCATAAAAATTATTTTATGCTCGAAATTTGCCTTTATGCATGAAAATTCATTTTATAAAAAAATAAATTATTTTATGATAATACACTTCATATAAATCCTTTATTTCACAATAATAACTCATAATATGCATATTAAAATTAATTTGACATGCCACATACTCATCAACTACATAGCCCATAATTTCCCATAAAAGCACACACTTAGCCTTAATAGTTCTAAGTCAAGCAAATTGTCTTGAAAATTTCTAAGGTAGGTGTGGGTTGTTACATTCTCCTCCCCTTAAAAAAAATTTGTCCTTGAATTTTCAAATCTAGTAGCACAACACACTCTACTTATATGCTTCGCCATGCTTCTGTTGCACCTCTCAAACACAATATCTAATTACAATTAACGTATCAAATATAGTAAGGTACATACTCATAATCTATCACAAATCACACTAACAAACCTATAGCTTAAGCTACACCTATGTTAATCTGTAGTTCAAAAAAATCTTAAAATAATCCTTAATAATTTTTTTGTATCCCTTAACCTCAAACAAAAGTAATAGAAACATTAATTTCACCTTCCATCAAATATAATTACAAGCATTTCTTTTCTTTATATCTCTATTATTATTAACATCTACACTGATACCATGATCACCACTTCCATTCATTATTTATCACATTATTCATATAAGAATTCAATAGATAATTCCAAATTAATAACTCCAATTAATATTCGATAATTCTTTTTCCTTATTAATAATTATTACTTAATCTATTATAACCTCAATAGATATTTTTGTGTTTACTACCTTGCTAACATTACAATTTCTACACTCCCTTCATTCATCAATTAAAACATATTTATACTTAACAAGCATTCCTACATATATCATATCCCAAATGAACTTACATTCTATTAATTTATAATCCCAAATAAACTTCTTATAACTATTTCAGACTTAGTTACTCTCTTTCTGTATAATATATACATCATTATCATGACTTAATTACCTAATGCCTCTTAATTTTTATACATTTAGCTTGTAATATCATCTCACTTTAGGTTTTCCACCTACATATTGCTATACTTAACATTCCTAATCATTTAACTTATCCATATTAAAATAATAACTTTCTAATACCATTGCTATTCAATGAAATCTTTATGCAACTCTTACATCTTTCCAAATCTATGCCATTCTAGGTTATCTCAATAAAAATTCCTTTTGTACTAAAGATCACTAGTAAATTTCCAATAACCTCAATTGAACATTATTGTATCTAATGCCTTAAAACATTTCTCATCCAGAGGACTCAAATCCCTTTCAGGTATATTCAAAACTATTTAATTTAGTACATAATCAAATCAAATATAGAACAATATTTATCTTAAAATCATCTAAATTTTTGAATTAAATCATTTTATACCCTCATAGGTCAAGTCCTCATGGATCCTTAAATTTACACTTCTTATGGCCTTAACATCTATCATTTTATAAAAGTTCAAATCCTTATACTCTGATCGCAGCCTATATACTCAAAGGACTCTCATCACTAAAGAATCTCTACTAGCATCAAACTTATCCTTTTATCATCATTACAAGTCTAAGAATACTTATCCTTTTACGTCTCCGCCTCTTAAAAGAAATTCATCCCTGAATTTCAATACTACTTATATGTTCTCGAAAAACTGGGGATGCTTCTACCGCATCTCTTGCTTGGCTTCCTAATTATACTAATCCATTCTATGATTATGCTAATAGGCCTAAATCATAGGTATCTCCTTGATACATAAATTTCTCCCCATCCTTAGCTCAAAATTCTACTTGCTTTCCTCTACAGTCAATATAAGCTCCATACTCATTTAGCCAATCTATTCCTAAGATCACATCGAATTCTTAGGACATCAAGTTCCAATAACTCCATAGGAAGTTTCCGTCCATCAATGTCTACCTCACAGTTCTGAAACATATACTTTACTTCCATCATTATTCTGAAAGGAGTCAACACTACTAAGGGTTCATTAATTTATTCCTTATCTCTACTAAAACTCTTAGCAAAATATGGAGACATAAGCAAATGTGTAGCACCATAATTAATCAAGCATCTTGCACTAGAATTTATAATACCTTTTTACACTAGATTAATATTCTTCCTTTAACTATACTTGATATTTACATTAATGACAGAGAAATCCCTAGCATTCTTATTGTTATAGTCTATATGGTAGCATATAAGTCATAATTTCCTTAATATACTTCAATTACTTCATACCATATACTTATGTATATATAACGTAACTGATTTCTTCCATTCTCATATTGATCATTACTAATCTTCATTTCTCTTCTTATGGCATCAATCACAATCATCATTGAATAACTCCATATAATTCATATATGAAACCATTATAACATGTAAGCATTTCATACCTTATAACATTATACCTACTAATCATTGATCTCAGTTGGATCCAAAACTTAATCCACTTCCCTTTCTAATCCACTTAACCCTACTATATAATTATCATACTTAACATGTCTTTAACGTGAGCACCCATCATATAATATCACATCATAAGACACATATCACCTAACAGGTATCACATATCATGGCATATATCATGTATCCTAATCACGTAGCATATAACATATAGCATAATGAGTTCTCCTATCATTTTTAAAAGTCAATCACCTCCTAGGTAAAAGAGGATCAAACAAAAAGCCAAATAGCTAAGTAAACATATAATATCATGCATGTCATTTAAGTCCTATGCCACTAGACTAACAATTTCCCACTACTAGCAGAAGTCTCAGTTCTGTCCCTTATTCTTGGCTCCTTGCCCTTGTGGTTGAGATGGTCTAGGTGGTGGAGGTGTCGAGGCCACATTTCCTAAGTTCCTTGTCTGAAGGCAGTCCTTAATAAAGTGATCCATCTATTTGCATCTCAAGCACATGCCAAAGACCATCCGGCAAACCCCAGAATGCTTCCTGCTACAATGATCACAAATTGTTGGCAAAGATTCCTTTCTCAGTCCTCTACTTCCTTCTCCATGCTGGCCTTTATGACCCATACTCGGCTCTCTTGTCCTTATGCCTTTTCTCCACATCCCTTCTTAGAGCATGCACTAGGGACCTAAGACATCGATTGTCTTCCATCAGTTTCGAATAGTCTCTTTCAAACCTCTGCATCTTACTCTGAATCCATTAATAACCCAGACGCTCCACAGGGTCCTCCTCATTAAGACTCTTTTCAGGTGGATCACAGGTAAGCCTTCTCGAACATCTCTCTTTATGTCCTCTTGTAAGCCACATGCAGTGCTTTAGGTCGAGGTCTTCTAGCAAGGGTGATCTTTTTGGTCATCTGATAAGAGAATCGTAAGGCACAAAAATAAATAATAATGAAGAGTACTATAGCTTATTAGGATTTCACGGAACTATACTAGCAATAAACTGCAAGTGACATGACAAGAAAATTCCTATGCTGTAGGATTATACTTATTTAACCCAATACATAGACAAGTCTAAACTAGACTTTTAAAAACTACAGCTCTGATACCACCTTTGTCACATCCCATTTTCGGAGACATAATGGTCCTAGAACATGGAGAAACATAAGGTCACCCACGCCCATAAAACCCACATACACACGTACAAATCATGCCTAGGATCATAGCAAACCTGATGCATTAACTCATTCTAAAACATTTATATGAAAACCTTTTGTTACAAAAGACAATAATTAGACACTTCACATACAATCCATAAGAAAATAATATTCATAATCCAATTGACACCTTAATAAATAACATCTCAAAATAAACATCAAAATAAATATTCCCAGAGCATCTAACGACAACCCTTCATAGCATAGCATTATTAAAGACTTGGAGAACAAATTTCCTAAGCAAGGTAAAATGCTTGAGCCATCACCTTGCGTCTTCATACTGCTCACCTAAAACCATACAAGGATGAAAAGGGGGTGAAATAGATTATCTCAATGAGTAAACAATATAGCACATACATTAACGTATATTCCTTTGGAAAGGAAACTCATAGCTTATACATATAGTTCATGATTTACAATTCATGAATCAAGTTGCAATTTAGCAAGGTTTTCAATTTAGCATGTTTGTAGAAATCACACTTATAACACATAGAGAGTGAAGGCTATTGCCCTTATCACTCAAACATATAGAGAAGAGGTGGTATTAAACCAAATTCCAACTCCTATCACATAAAAGGTGTGAAGTTGATTAGGCCCCACAGCTAGAACCACCCCTTTCTAGATGAGGTGGATACACTATCTCTATCCATTGGGTTAAGACCACGTGCATAGATTTTGATGATTTCCCTCATCGGCACAAGGACTTCTGCATAAGGGTTAAAGGTACCATAACTAGAGCTAATGGTAATCACATATAACAATAACATTTAACGCAACAATAACATGTATCACAATAGCAACAGCAGTTTAACTTTTTAAACAAAAAAAAAAGTAGTGTAGTTCAAGGAAGAATATAAGTTAGGGCAAAAATCACAAGGAATTATCATTGGATAAGCAAAAATGGTTTTTTTTTTGGACCAATTGTCCTTTGGCAACCAAAGATTAATAAAGAAATCACAAATTTTCAATTTAAAAGTAGAAAAGAACTTGGGTTTCAAGAATATCAAGGAACACATATCATGTTAGCTTGTACTTGAACAATTTCATAAAGTTTATTCACACTTATAACATGAACATAGTGTTTACTCACCTTATAGTTCCTTCACTTCTAATACAAGTAGCCATTTTTGAACCTCTAAGACTCCTCAAGCTCTAACATAATATTTTATTCAATACTTAATATTTATTTAATCACGATGCTATCCTATCCTATAACTACCCCATGCCCATATAACATTCACATATACTTAGAGTTACACATATAAGTGCACCTCATCGCTTGCACATGCATGTTGACTTTAAAAGTCTCATATACTTAGCCTTTATAGGTCCATATGAAAACACATTACAATCACATCCATACCTTTTTAAGGTCAACATAATATCCTTATCTTAACATCAATTCTCTTTAACAATCTTCTCAGTACACTTAACATTTCCATATATATCAACTTAATAAATAACTTTTCAAGTATCATACTTATCTCTTATGACCAATTCATTCAATCAATCTCTTTGTAAATTCAAGATCATTAATTCACTATCATGTCATCATACAACCTACTTCCATAATATCCAATCACATTCACATATTAATCACAACATAAGTTTAATATACCTTAAGTATAACAAATTAGCTCTAGCCTTGTCTAGAGCAATTCCTTCAACCAATATGCACTTTAACTATTTATGATTCATTTATACATGTCAATAATCATTAAAATATATCACACAAAAATTTTAGACATTGGGATAAGAATTTCAATGTAGGCTAAATGCCCCTTAAAAGAGAAAATTGAATTTTTTTACTTCTTGCACTTTTCGTCTATTACAGTAATATGTAGAAACATGGTTTGAACCAAGATTTTTCATGTAATCAAAACAAAAATCATTTTAAAACATAAAGATATAGGAATTGGCACATATATAAATCCATATGCATGAAAATTTCCAACTTTAAATTTTAGGATGAAAAACCATGAGTTTTCTTGTTTCCAGTACTTTCTAGTCATTATAGCAATATGTAAACATATGATTCAAACCATTATTTTCCATTCAATCATGACAATTATCAATTTAGAACACTAATACACACCATTCGGCACCATGGACAATTCTCTTGCATGAAAATTCCAAGTTTAGAGTTTAGAGTGAAAATCATGAGTTTTTTAGCTTTCTGGTGTTTTTCGATCATTACAGTAATATATAAACACAGTATTTAATCATTATTTTTCATCTAAACAAAAGAAATATCAATTAAGGACTCCATACACAAATCGATAGCCATATGTATATATAATCATAGAATTTTTCAACTTTTAAGTTCTAGAACGAAAACCTTAAATTTCCTTATTTTCTGAAACTTTTCGATCATTACAATAATATGCATGTAATAAAAAAAGGATAAAAGGAATTTGTGTGTATTGATTCATAATCTTACATACATATTTATATACAATGGTAATTCTGCTTTAGGAAGGTCTACTATTATAATTTAAGGTATATCAAATCTTCCTAATCAGTATACATTCTTAATTAATATACATTCCTATTTTGTACATCCTGTAACACTCCCCCTCAAGCCAGAGCATAGATATTAATCATGCTTAGCTTGTTACAAAGATATTCAACCCGAACCCCATTTAAAAGCTTTGTAAAAATATCTCCCAATTGTTCTATTGTCTTGACATAACTAGTAGAGATTATACCTTGCTGATCTTTCCATGAACAAAATGGCAGTCAATCTTAATATGCTTTATTCATTCATGAAATATGGGATTGGATGCAATATGAAGAGCAGCCTGATTATCACACCACAATTTAGCTGGTATTGAAGTTTTAAGACCAACTTTAGTTAAAAGTTTATATATCCACATGATTTCATATGCAGATTGTGCCATAGCCCGATATTCTGATTCTACACTCGAACGGGAGATAACAGTTTGCTTCTTGCTTGTCCATGAAACCAAATTTCCTCTTATAAAGACACAATAACCTGAAGTAAATCTTCAATCTTCTTTAGATCCTACCAAATCAGCATCTGAAAAAACATTCAATCCTAGTATGACCATGATTTCCATATACAATACCTCGCCGAGGTGCTCCTTTTAAATAGTACAAAATTTATTCTACTGTTGTCTAATGATGTACAGTTGGGAAGGACATGTACTGACTCACAATACTAACTGAATATGCAATATTTGGACGAGTTACAGTAAGATAGTTCAATTTCCCAACCAGCCTTCTATATCACTTAGGATCTTCAAACAATTCTCCTTCTTTTGTGATGGTTTAGCTCCTAATTTTCCTATATCAGACAATAAATCAAGCACATACTTCCTTTGAGATAAGAAGATCCCTTTCTTACTCCTAGTTACTTCAACACCCAAAAAGTATTTTAACGTTCCCAAATCTTTGGTACGGAACTGACTATGGAGAAATGATTTATGAGAGGAGATACCCACATTGTCACTTCTAGTAATGACAATATCATCCACATGTACTACTAATAGAATGATGCCATCTATAGACTATTTATAAAAAACTGAGCAATTAGATTGACTATTTCGCATACCAAACTTCTCAATAGCCTAATTGAATTTACCAAACCAAGCACAAGGGCTTTATTTTAGCCCATACAGAGACTTATGAAGATAACATACCTTCCTAGTCACCATTTGAGCAACAAAGCTAGGCGGTTGCTCCATATACACTTCCTCCTGAAGATCACCATGGAGAAAAGCATTCTTAATGTCCAGTTGATGCAGTGGCCAATCATGAATAGCAGCCATAAAAATGAATAGTCTGATAGTGGTAAGCTTCGCAACTAGAGAAAAAGTATCCGAGTAATCTACTCTATAAATTTGAGTATGGCCTTTAGTAACAAGGTGAGCTTTTAAGCAAGTAATTGATCCATTATGATTTACTTTGATTGAAAACACCCATTTATAGCCAATGGCTTTCTTACCTGCAGGTAAATTTACTAGAGTCCAAGTACCATTGTCTTCTAAAGCAATCATTTCCTCAATCATAGCACTCCGCCAGCCAGGATGAGTGCCTCGTTAATAGTTTTAAAGACAAAAATAAAATCCAAAGAGGTAATAAAAGATGAAGATGAGGGAGACAAATGATTTTAAGATACAAAAGAAGACACATGATCAGTACACTGTTGTTTACCTTTTCAAAGAGCAATAAGAAGATCAGTCTTAGGAACCTGATCTAACGACAAAGGAGTTAGTGCAGCTGGTGCAGGACATGAGTCAAAAGAAGTCTTTCATCGAGAATACATTTGTACTATGGGAGGCTTTAGCTTAGGAGGAATAGGAGCAATAGGATGAGAAACAAAGGATGTGATAGTATAAATAAGCTAATCATCATCCTCCCCCTGACTTCCATAAGAATTAGATGGGAAAAAATGAGTATTTTCAAAGAAAGTGACATCTACAGACACAAGGTACCTGTTAAAAGTAGGACAATACAATCTATATCCCTTTTGAACACGAGAATACCCAACAAAGATACATTTCAAAGATTTGGGATCTCATTTTGTGACCTGTGGACAAACATCCCGAACAAAATAAGTACACCCAAATACCCTAGGTTTAATAGGAAATAATGGTTTATTTGGAAAAAGAACATGATAAAGTGTCTCACCCTGAAGAATAGAGGATGACATGTATTTGATAAGAAAATTAGCTGTGGAAATAGCATCAGCCCAAAAGCTTTTAGGAACCTGCATTTGAAACAATAAAGTCCGTGTTGTTTCTAAAAGATGTAAATTTTTTCACTTAGCTACCCCATTTTGGGATGGTGTATCAACATAAGAAGTTTGATGAAGAATGCCATGTTTAAGCATGTAATTCTAAAAATTTTTAGATAAGTGTTCCTTAGCATTATCACTTCTTAGTGTTTGAACAGAAACATTAAATTGAGTTTTAATTTTAGCACAAAAAGAAGAAAAATGAGAAAATACCTCAAAATAATTTTTTATTAAATATAACCATGTCATTCGAGAATAATCGTCAACAAAAGTAACAAAATACTTAAACCCAGTTTTAGATGTAATTGGACAAGGACCCCAAACATCTGAATGAACTAGTTCAAAAGGAGTACTAGCTCATTTATTGACTCTTGGACTTGAACTAAGACGATGGTGTTTAGCGAATTGATATGAGTCACATTCTAATGAAGATAAACTTTAAAACTAAGGACATAATTTCTTTAACACCAAAAGAGAGGGATGACCAAATCGACAATGTGCCTCAAATGGGGTAACCACTCCAGAACAGGCTATAGGTCTTACTACTTGTATATCAAGGATATAAAGACCTCCAGACTCATGTCTCATACTAATAACCTTCTTCATCATAAGATCCTGAAACAAACAATAATCCAGAAAGAATAAGACATAACTATTTAAAGTACAAGTGAGTTTGCTCATATAAATTAAATTAAAAGTTAATTGAGGTAGACTAAGAACAGATAACAAAGGAAGAGATGGAGTAGGAACAATTGTGCCAGATCCAAGAACAGAAGATGTTGACCCATCTACTAAAGTAACATTGGAAGTAGATTTGTATGACTTAAAGGTAGAAAATAGACTAGAATTACCTATCATGTGATCTGTGGCACCATAATCAATGACCCATTCGGAAGAAGAGGATATAAGACATGTATTAGGGCTACCTAACTCAACGATGGCAGTTACAAGAGTAGACTATGATTTCAAAAAATCTTAGCAATTGGCATATTCATCTGCATATATCATGACTGATTTTTCAGAAGTGTCAGTGGTAGATGCAATATGAGCTTACTTGTTCTGCAATTTCCTGCAGTCCCACTTCATATGGCTAGGCTTATGGCAATATTGACAAACTATTCCTCCCAAATCCTACACTCAAGTGTCCATGTTTCAATCATAAGTAGTAGATCGATCAAAAGTACTATAATTGAACCTCTTACTATTGTTCTTATATGGTTGTCTCCTATAATCAAAGGTGTTATTGCGAATGACTAATGCACTACCGAACTAAACACATTGAGAACTTTTGATGTGGAGTATTCTAGTAAAAGTATCTTGTAGAGAGGATATCTCAGAACTTGACAAAATATAAGATTTAACAGTCTCAAATTCAGATGGAAGCCCAGTTAGAAAACTCATAATTGCCATCTTTCTCTTTGAACTTGCTGAACTTTTACATCAGTGCTGAATGGAAGAAGCATATTAAGCTCCTCGTATGTTTTCTTGAAATCCATAAAGTAGTTTGTAAGAGATCTATTGCCCTTCTCTGCACGATAAAAACCTTGGCACATCTTATAAATACGGGAGATATTATCTTTTCCAAAGTACAAGAAATCCAAATAATCTAATAATTCTTTCACAAACTCACCGTGGTTTATCAGACAAATTACCTCACTATCAATAGAACTATGTATTTGTAAGAACAAATGAGCATCCTCTCTAAGTTAGGATTGTCTAGAGTCATCACCGGGTGGGTCATCAGTTAAATGATCATCTCTAGCAACACTCCTTAAGTAAATTCGAATAGTTTTACTCCAATCCAAATAGTTAGAACCAGTAAGTTTATGTTCAGTATTTTTTTTCATTACTAGAACTACATTAGAGACAACCATTGTATTTTTCTCATCCATATTTTGCCAAATTAACCAAAGGAACCAAAGAGCATATTCTAAAACACCAAAAAGGAGACCCAACCAAAGAGAAGATGTTGTGGAACACAAAAGGCCTCACACCGTACTGATGCAAACCCAACTAGGTATGAGGAGATGTCGTGGAAGTCAAGGTGATCTAAACAAGATGGACCAGACTAATTTCCAGTGAGGTATGTGCTCTCATGCACTAGCGCATGACTCTTAGGCAAGAAGCTTCTACAGCGCGTGTGGCTCATGCGCAAGTATTCCAGAGACCAAATTCTAGATGAAGGTCGATCGGTAGGTAGCGCCTCTCTAGGAGTAAGCGATGATGACTAGAAGTCATCAGAGGTAGGTGACCCAAGGAAATAGCCATGAAGCTTATTGTGTTTTCAAACAGAAATTTGCCAAATACCAAAAACTAATTTCAAAGGTCTGATACCATATAATCGTAGAAGGATAGAAGGAATTTCTGTGTATTGATTCATAGTCTTATATACATATTTATATACAATGCTAATTCTTCTTTAGGAAGGTCTACTATTCTAATTTAAGGTATATCAAATCTTCCCAATCAAATCTTTCTCATCAGTATACATTTTTCCTAATTAATATGCATTCCCATTTTTTACATCCTGTAACAATGCAGAAATATGATTTATTCAATATTTTTTATCTATACACATCAAAAATTAGTTTAGATTAGAAGCATGTAAAAATCCCCCCTAGTAATGTTTATGCATGAAAATTTCAATTTTGAGTTGTAAGATTCACCTTTGGAAAAATCTCATAAAGAGGTTAGTGATTTTGATAGAGAAATTAATTTCTCTTTCAAGAATTCACCTAAACTGAATTAAATTTGTAGAAATTAGTAAATACTTAGTTCAAAATAATTTTCTCATAATTTATTTCATAGAATCAAATAGGAAATTGAAAGAGAAGAAAAACTTATGATTACGGCCAAGAAATCGCAAAGTTGAAAGTGTTTTTGAGAATTTCAGTAGAGAGAATTATTTTAGGAGAAATTTTCTGTCAAATTATTAAAATAACATAATGTGACTACTAGAATACTAGGGCTGGCCAAATATCTTGAATTTATATATAGGATTTTGGGTAATTTCTAATATTACCCTTACTGAGCTAGGTTAGGAAGATTTTAGTGTAATGGCTTTTAGGTATTTCGGCTTTTTATTTTAATTTAGGGCTAATTATAGGTAATTTAAAATAAAAAATTTTTTCATTTTATTTTCTATAATATTTTCCGCAATCATTTATTTAAAAATTATTTTAAAATACTCATAAAAATTATTTTATGCTCAAAATTTGCCTTTATGCATGAAAATTCATTTTATAAAAAAATAAATTATTTTATGCTAATGCACTTCATATAAATCATTTATTTCACAATAATAACTCATATTATGCATATTAAAATTAATTTAACATGCCACATACTCATCAATTACATAGCACATAATTTCCCATAAAAGCACACACTTAGCCTTAATAGTTCTAAGTTAAGCAAATTGTCTCGAAAATTTCTAAGGTAGGTGTGGATTGTTACATTCTCCCCCTTTAAAAAAATTTGTCCTTGAATTTTTAAATTTAATAGCACAACACACTCTACTTATCTTCTCCGCCATGTTTCTTGCTACGCCTCTCAAACACAATTTCTAACTACAATTAACATATCGAAAATAGTAAGGCACATACTCACAATCTATCACAAATCACACTGATAAACCTACAGCTTAAGCTACACCTATGTTAATCTCTTGTTCAAAAAATCTTAAAATAATCCTTAATAATTTTTTTTGTATCCCTTAACCTCAAACAAAAGTAATAGAACCTTTAATTTCACCTTCAATCAAATATAATCCCAAGCATTTCTTTTCTTTATATCTCTGTTATTATTAACATCTACACTAATACCTTGATCACCATTTCCATTAATTATTTATCACATTAGTCATATAAGAATTCAACAGATAATTTCAAATTAATAACTCCAATTGATATTTGATAATTCTTTTTCCTTATTAGTAATTATTACTTATTCTATTATAACCTTAATAGATATTTTCATGTTTACTACCTTGTTAACATTATAATTTCTACACTCCCTTCATTCATCAATTAAAACATATTTAAACTTAACAAGCATTCCTACATATATCATATCCCAAACGAACTTACATTCTATTAATTTATAATCCCAAATAAACTTCTTATAACTATTTCAGACTTACTTTCTTTTTGTATAATATATACATCATTATCATGACTTAATTACCTAATGCCTCATAATTTTTATACATTTAGCTCGTAATATCATCTCACTTTAGGTTTTCCACTTACATCTCACTATACTTCACATTCTTAATCATTTAACTTATCCATATTAAAATAATAACTTTCTAATACCATTGATATTCAATGAAATCTTTATGCAACTCTTACATCTTTCCAAATCTATACCATTTTAGGTTATCTCAATAAAAATTCCTTCCATACTAAATATCACTACCAAATTTCCAGTAACCTTAATTGAACATTATTGTATCTAATGCCTTAAAACATTTCTCATCCAAAGGAATCAAATCCCTTTCAGGTATATTCAAAACTATTTAATTTAGTACATAATCAAATCAAATCTAAAACAATATTTATCTTAAAATCATTTAAAATTTTGAATTAAATCATTTTGTATCCTTATAGATCAAGTCCTTATAGATCCTCAAATTTACAGTTCGTATGGCCTTAACATCTATCACTTTATAAAAGTTCAAATCCTTATACTCTGATCGCATCCTATATACTTAAAGGACTCTCATCACTAAAGAATCTCTACTAGCATCATACTTATCCTTTTATCAGCATTACAAGTCTGAGAATACTTATCCTTTTATGTCTCCCTCTCTTAAAAGGGTTATGATACTCTTTCCCATTTTTTCATGAAATACCCTTAATATTTATTTTCTTTTCATCTTGAATTTCTTGAACATTTCAAAAAATTCAAATGAAGAATTCATTTTATTTACCTTTTTCTGAATGGGTCAATATCATATATATATGTAAATATAATAAATTAGGAAAAACTCCCACTAACCATTTCACAAATGGTATTGATGCATCTATATGCATAAATTCTAAAACTTTTTTGATTTCTATCTTTTTGTACAACAAAAGGTGATCTAGTTGTTTTTGCATTGGATACTAGACTTCTAAGTTGAAACAAGTTCACACCCTAATGGGTAGTGAGATATGTTATCCAACTAAGTTATATTATCTTTAGCTAAACAAACTAATCAAAGAAATCATAGTGGTTTTAGATTGGAGTTCTTTATAACATTATCATAAAAGCACTTGGAGTTTTTTTGTTATTATTAACTTAATAATAATACATCAAACATATAATTCATACTCTTAAGTTTATTACCATAATAAACCATGCAAACATTTTTCTTGTAACAGAATTCACAATTCCTTGAAGTTATAAAATAATGTAACTTAAGTATGAAATATATACGTGATTTATAGAACATGATTTTAAAATCATCATTAAGTATATACAAGACATAAAAAATATGATTTGTAAAATCATCATCAAGTATTCTAAAAGCTCTTTTGAAAAAAACACTTTGCCTGTTTAGATCTCTCAAAATTACTTCATCTAATCTCCATTCTTACGTTGCTTACTCTAATCATGCATATGGCACAAAAGCACCTATATCATGTGTAACAACCCACACCTACCCTATAAATTTTCGTGATAATTTGCTTAATTTAGAACTATTAAGGTTAAGTGTGTGCTTTTGTGAGAATTAGTATTCTATGTGTTGATGAGCATATGGAAAATTAAATTAATTTTAATATGCATAATATGAGTTGTTATTGTAAAATAAATGATTTACATGAAGTGCATTTGCATAAAATAAATTATTTTAAATAAAATAAATTTTCATGCATAAAGGCAATTTTTAAGCATAAAATGATTTTGCAAGTATTTTAAAATAATTTTTAAATAAATATTTTGGGGCAAATTTTAATAAAAATAAAAAGAAAAATATTTTTATTTTTATTAATTATAATCAGCCCAAAATTTAAATAAAAAGCCCAAATACCTAAAAGTCCACTACACTAAAACCCTCTTAACCTAGTTCATTAAGGGTATTAGAGGAAATTTGCCAAAACCCTACATCTATAATGTAAAATTTGGCCAGCCCTAATGTTCCAACAGCCATCACTCCAATTTTCTATATCTTGGCAGAAAAATCCTCTCAAAATATTTCTCTCTACTGAAATTAAGAAAACACCTTTCAGTTTCAAGATTGCTTGACTATTACCGTAAGTTTTTCTTCTCCTTCAATTCCTAAACTAATTTCTATGAAATAAATTATGAGAAAATTATTTTGAACTGGTTGTTTACTTATTTTTACAGATTTAATTTTGTTTGGGTGAGTTTTTGGGAGAGAAAATTTATTTTCTACCAAAAACACATCTTTTCGCGAGATTTCTCCAAAGGTGAATCCTATAACTTAAAATCACAATTTTTATGCATAAACATCACTAATGGAGGGAAATTTGTGCACTATTGGTTTCTAAACTAATTTTTGATTTGTTTTGATAAAAAATATTGGATTAAATTATATTTCTACATACTTCTGTAATGATCGAAAAGTTTCAAAAAACAAAAGAATTCAAGGATTTTGTGCTAGAACTTAGAAGTTGGAGAATTCTATTATTAATTTAACATGTGGTTGCTGATTTGTGTGTGAATGAATTCTAATATAATATTTGTTTTGTTTAGATGAAAAATAATGATTTAAATCATGTGTTTGCATATTGTTGTAATGAACGAAAAGTGTGAAAAGTGCGAAAACTCATAATTTTCACCTAAGTCTTAAAACTTAGAATTTTTTTATATAAATCTTATTTATGGCTGCCGAATCATGCATAAAGATGTTATAAACTAATATTTGCTATTATTGAAGGAAAAATAATGGTTTAAACCACCTATTTACATACTACTGTAATGATTGAAAAATACTGAAAATAAGAAAACTCATGGTTTTGTACTCTATAACCCAAAAATTGAATTTTCATGCATGAGAAATACCATATGTGGCCAATTCATTTGAATTGATATTCAAAAATGATTTTTGTTATATTTACATGAAAAATTTTGGTTCAAATCATATTTTTACATATTACTGTAATAGACGGAAAATGCAAAAAAGTAAGAAAAATTCAATTTTTCTTTTGATGATGCATTCGGCCTACTATGGAATTTTTATCCCAATGTCTATAATTTTTATGCAATGTATTTTGATGATTAATGACATGTATGTATGTATAATAAATGATAAAATTGCATGTTAGTTGAAGGAATGACCCTAGACAAGCTTAAAGGCACTTTGGTATACTTAAGGTATCTTAATCTTATATTGTGATTAAAATGTGAATGTGATTGGGAAATATGGAACTAGATGTTATGATGACTTGATGATGAATGAATGGTCTTGATGTCGATGAGGTAATTGATTGAATGAATGGATCATAAAAGTTAAGCATGACACTTGAAAGGTTAAGTGATTAATTGACATGTATGGAAGTGTTAGGTAAGTTGATTGTTAAAGTGAATAAATATTATGATATTATGATGACCTTAGAAAGGTATTGACATAATTGTTGTGCTTTCATGTGAGCCTATCAGGGCTAAGTGTGCAAGACTTTTAAAGTCAACATGTTTTGTGCATGTGATGAGTACACTTATACGTGCAACTCTAAGTGTATGTGAATGCTATATTTGCATGGGGTAGTTATGGGATAGGAGCATCCTGATTAAATAAATACTAAGTATTAAATTAAATATTATGTTAGAGTTTAAGGAGCTTTAGAAGTTCAAAAGGGCTACGTATACTAGGAGCAAAGGAACCATAAGGTGAATAAACTCTATATTCCTACTTCCAGTGTGAGTAAACACTATGTTCATGTTACAAGTGTGAGTAAACATCATATTCATTCTTCAAGTGTGAGTAGCATTATGATATGTTACAAATATGTGATATCTTGTTATGTGAGCCTTGTGATCTTTGAAACCTAAGTTCTTTCTATCCTAAAATTTGATTAAGTGATTTCTTTGTAAAGCTTGGGTTGCTAAAGGACAATTGGTCCAAAAACCACTTTTGTTTATTCAATGAGAATTTCTTATAATTATTACCTTAGCTTATATTCTTTCTAGAACTACACTATTCTTGTATCTTTTGTTCAATAAGTTCAGCTGATATTGCCATTGTGAAATATGTGATTATTGCCTTAAATATTATTGACGTATGTGATTACCATTAGCTCTAGTTATGGTACCATTAACCCTTTATGCAAAATCCTCATGCCAATGTGGGTAATCATTGAAACCTATGCACATGGTCTTAACCTGATGGATAGGGGTAGTGTATCCACCTCAGCTAGAAAAGGGCGGTTCTAGTCGTGGGGCCTAATCAGCTTCATGCCTTCTATATGATAGGAGTTGAAATTTGGCATAAGGCCACCTTTCCTCTATGTGTTCTAGTGATAGAGCAATAGCCTTCACTCATTATGTGTTATATGTGTGATTTCTGCAACCTTGCTAAATTAAACCCTTGCTAAATTGCAACTTAATTCATGAATTATAAATCATGAGCTATGTGTATAAGCTATGTGTTTCCTTTTCAAAGGAAGATGTGTTAATGTATGAGCTATATTGTTTACTCATTGAGATCATCCATCTCAACCCCTTTTCCTCGTATGGTTCTAGGTGAGCAAGTGTGAGGAAGCAAGGTGATGGCTCAAACATTCTACTCCACTTGGGAATTCCTTGTCAAAGTCATTAATAATACCATGTTATGAAGTGTTGTCATTAGATGCTCTGGAAATATTGATTGATGCTTATTTTGAGATGTATTATTTTCTTAAGTTTCCAAATGGGATATGAATATTATTTTCCTTATGGATTTTATGTGAAATGTCTAATTAAAGTCTTCTGCAATTAAAGATATTCATTTAATGTTTTAAATGAGTCATTTGCATGAGGTTAGGTACGATCCTAGACATGATTTGTATATGTGTAAGTGGGTTCTACAGACGTAGGTGACCTTATATCTCCCCATGTTCTAGGACTATCATATCTCTAAAGTTAGGATGTGGCATCATGAATCCTAGCAATAGATGAACTATATGAATCATTGGAATAGAGTAACAAGAGATAGAATTACCTTTACAAGGTTTATCCTTATCTTTGTCCTTTAGGATTCACAATACTTAGAACAATTACTTTTTCAATATTCATACCATTGAGAATAGAAACATTTCTTTTGTCAACTATAGCATTATATATGAACTTGTCCCTTGAAATTTCCCTTTTAGGATTTATAATAGAAACTTTTTCTATTACCTTAAAGTGCATTTTCCATCTAATGGAAATTTGGAATAAATTTGAAAAATTAAACTATTTGAAAATTATTATTCATCAAAATATTTAGATTCTCTAGTTGTTTGATGAATTTAATCATCATATGAAAATAATTCCAAATTTAGTTTAATTAAAATTTGTAAGAAATAAAAGAAGTTTCTCACAATTCAAATTCTTTCATAAAGAATACTAGATAGAAAAATAGAAGAACAAGAAATTAAAGATGAAATATTTTCTTCTTTGATTTCTTTTCTCTTACTCTAGTTGAATAGTAAGAATAAGAATAGGAATGAAAAATATGGAGAAGACAAAGAAAAATAAAGTTATGATGATTAAGAAGAAACACTTTCTTTGTTTCTTCCTTTACAATTTCTTTTCCTTTTCTTTTTCTTTCTTTTCTTTTCCTTTTCTTTCTTTATAATTTTCTTCATATTAAAACAAAATAACTACCTTAATATCTCATAATAATTAATGTATTTATGTTTATCATACAACTCTTGTAGACGATGCATATTTACTTAGAGTCTTGTTATGATCATATGTTGTTTTTGCAACCTTTGACTTATAAAACAACCATATAGCATCAACCTCATCCAATATTTTGTTTTGTTGCACTTAGAGTGATATGTTCTTTTGGAGTAGTCTTTTCTCTAAAAGGCTAAGAACAAATCAAGTTGAATACATACACTATGTACTCAAATGCAAGGACCATTTTAAGGTTATCAAACCAGTCCATAGATTTAGGCCCTGTGAGCTTAAAAGAATTAAATATATTCACAAGTGGGTTTGTCAATTTCATATTATCAAAAAGTAGAAAATAACAAGATTAATAACTTATGTAATTGTGTAGCTACCATAATGATTTGATCTTCAATCCAAACAATAATCCTACTGATTTGGCGAATTCTATACTTCCAAATAGGAAACGGAAATCTTGTTAGGAGGATTTCTAGTAGGTGATTGAATGCTTATTAGATTATCACAAATTCCTCAAATACACATTGTCGTTATTGGAATTTTGATATCTAACAAGTGAACAACACTTGTTCATCACAACTCTTAGTGAGGCTCAATCAATCTGGTTCCTAGTGTGTCCAACCTTAGATATACATTGTCATTATTGGCTTTTCACACTAGTCAAGTCAAACCCATCATATCAACAAGTATAATGATTTGAACATCATATCTCAGATACTCATTGTCATTATTGACAGACAATGTATCATATACTCGTAACATCATATGTTTCACAATAACTTTAAGAAAACATTCAAACCAAATACATCACCCCTATGTATCCATAACCAATGACATAAGTGTTTGAATTTTTTTTTTTTTTTTTGAATTATTGCTCTAATGGAGAACCATGACAAGATATTTTCTTTGAAAGATTTTTGGATTTTATTGATTAGTCTCACTTTGCACATTATCCATTTTAAACATACATCATATGCATTCATATATATCACATATATATTTCATAAAATGGATAATATACACATAGATATGATCATAGATTCTATGGATCCACATCCTAGCCACAAGGAATGGATTAGGGATTCAAGTTATACAAATTGCAAACATGAAATTACAATATTTGCATCTTCATGCTCCCACTAGGTATCTTCATGGGTTGAACCTCTTCTTGTTCTTGTATTTCCACATCTACATATTTACATTAGTAACCTTGGTATTCCAAGGTGAGATTACAAAAACAAAAGAGTTTATAGGCTCAATAAAATTAATTTACAACCTAAATTAGTAATTAACATTTAATTACATCCCAACACATAATAAAATTAATTATTACATGTCCATATAAGAAATCATACATTATGGTTTCCTAATCCATGATCAATCATCCATTCCTCTCAAACAACAACAAAACATATATATACAATGATTGCATTTATACATATGTTGTCCATCACTAGAACATTTCCAAAAAATTCATTTTAAATATCACATATTCAAGGTTTCTATAGCTTAAAATCATATTTTAAGTAATAAAAATTTATTTGATTGAAAAATTAATCCAAAACAATTTTGGAAAAAATTAAAGTTGGGTACAAACACAGTGAAAATTGAACCACCTATCGCGGCTGCGATACGGATTTCACAAGCCATAAATTTGAATCACGGTCGCAATTCTCTAAACCAACATGAACAACTTTTGTTCTAATCCACTCATTTGTAGGCACGACATCATTTTGCAGTCGCGATATGCCAATTGTAGTCGCTATTCTTGATTCATGAGCGCGAATTATATGTTCGATAGCACAACATTTGTGCAACAACTCCTTTTCAACCAAATCAAAAACCTCCAAAACAACATATACAAAGGTTTTACACAAAAATTAAGTGGCTCTAAATCCAATTGAAGGAATGGTGGAGCCAAATGTAGTGGAAGCAAGGTGGTGGGGTGAAATTTTAAACATTTTAAAATTTCACTTCACCCAATTTTGGTCCAAACATCTATTCAAGTAATCAATTAATTTGTGTGTAAAACACATATACATAGAAAGAAGAAAGAAGAGTAATCATATTACCTCTTGAAGATTCTTTCTTTCTTTAACAAAGAGCTTCCTAAGTATGAAGCCTCTAGATCATCCACACCTAACTCACCTCTAAGTTGCCTTTTGATTTAAGATTTTTCCCTAAAAAACCTTTAGGAAGTTAAGGTTTCTCTTTAGTTTTTTTTTTTTTTTTGGACTAAACTTATTTTCAAATTGCAAACAATTTTCTTCTTTCACAAAGAACTAAGAAAAAGAATTGGAGATTAAAAGAAAATTTGAAGAAACTATTTCTTCCTTTCTTTTTCTCTCGATTTCTTTCTCTTTAAAATTGCTTCAACTCAAAAATGATGTTCACTCTTCTTAGAACGTAAAACTTGTAGCTTTTATATCCTTTGGAAGACTTAACCATTAAGTCTTCGCACCAAAAGACCATTCCACCCTTTTAGCTCATCATTAATGAAGAGGCAAAGGTGAATTTTACTTCTTCAAAAGATGAAATGACCATTTTATCCTTTAGGGGTAAAATCGACATTTCTATTATCTAAAAAGTTATAATTACAATTTTAACCTTAGTAGAAAATTCTCTAACCCCTAAACCCATCACATGGGCTCATGAATAGTGAATTTTCTCTAACCCCTAAATTGTCTCTTTTCCATATCACATATGGGCTTAAGCCACATCTTATGTGTTTACAGTTTTCACTAAGCTTAAAATTAAGTCTTTGATTTAATCCAAATCAATTTTTAATTTAACCTTTCTCATTTGCATCATATACAAGTTAAGATTTAATTAAATAGAAACCTTCATAGATTAGACATCAGGACATGCTAGGGTCCTTGTAAATTTAATTACATGTTTAATCATTTTACCACTAGTCAATTAATTAGACACTTTAATTAATTATTATGGTAAACTTTTTACACTTAGAAGGTGATCACTATTAGGTGTGTGACTTTCTAGGTATATGTCTAATTAGCAATGGGAATGAGAAAATATTTTTCTCTACTAATGTGAAATCCCCACTTTACACTTAGTCCCATAAGTCGTCAGTAATAGCTAGCATTCCATGTCACAACTACCTAATTAGAAATTAATATTTACAGTTGATAACTTTAAACATCACATGGACCATCGATCATAAATTATCATGCACTAGAATCCTTTCATTAAAGATCTCGATCTCGGCTAAGGTAATGGTTTATATCAAACCCTAATATGCCTCGATTCTACATCCTTATCTCAGTCCTAATTCTTGATGAGATTGTATTCCTACTAGAAACTCTTTCTAGTGAATCTTATTGTTTTGGCCATAAACTTTAGTTATTAAGAATAACCAGATAGCATAGGATCTTTACCTCGTTTACTCAAGGTAATGAATTATATCTTGGCAATCATTTACCTCCACACATAACAAATTAGAACTATCACATGCCATATATCCATACATGAATAGTATGTCTATGTAAGCAGTAATAAATCTTAGCTACCTATGTATGAGATATAATATCCCTTAAGTCAAAAGATTATATGCACTATTATGACCTATATGATAAATAATTGACAAGTAGTAAAACCCCATATTATTATCATCTAACATCACATTTCGACTATTCATCCTATAAATATCAACATGTTTGTATTGACATCATATGCCAAGCAGTATGAAACTCATTGCCTCTATAATCATCTGTATCATATGCTGATTGTAGAAAACAAATAGAGATGATGGTCTTTCAGAATTAATGATGCCTAGTTATTAATCTTATAACCATTAACATATTTAAAATATTTGTACAAGAGCAATCTATCTCCCATATTTTCAACACGTGAGGATAGATCCTCTTACAAATACTTAAAGACTATATTCAATAATATGAAACCCTTTTCACATTATGAATATATTTATTATACTATTGGGAATTAATATCTACTATAACATAACTATTATATGGATCTTAGGGAACATATTGCTATCAATCTCCTACTTGCATTAGAGCCATTCTACTTAGTATCAAAAACTCATCTTCTTAAGATGAAGTTTAACTGCTACTAACTTTTGACTTTAGTCAATGGATTAACCCAGTTAATGGTTAATGTTATTTTCTACAAGGCTAAAACGCCCTATTCTGCGGTTGCTATATGAGTCCCTCGCTGCAACTGCCACAGCCCCTAATCCAGTTGCTGCAATGAGTTTTTCCTAATCCCACACTGATAATTCACTATTTTAAGCCCTTAGACTCTCCCTATAAATACCTTACACCTCCTAACAACATCCATACACAATAACATATCTCTATACTCTCTCCAAAGCTTTCTAAACCCTATTTCTAAGCCTCCCAATCATCAAAAACTCTTTTTCTAAGCCTCCTATACTCTGAAACCCCATTCCAAAACCTTTTTCATTACATAAAACCCTATTCATAAGTTTTATAATTAACTCAAGCCCTATTTCTAAGCCTTCTAATTAAGAAAAGCTAAAATTCAAGTTTTTTCTTTCAAAGAGAATTTGTGGTACTCAAGCTAAGGTGTGATTCAAGTCCCTCTAAGAAGAGTTTACGCTATTCAAGAGTCCTTCTTCTAAAATGAGTGCTCATGCTATTCAAGTCCCTCATGGAACTTAGATCCAATGCCAAGCTCACTCCCTACATTCCTCGTTGCTAAAAGCCAAAGGTAAAAGCTATTTCCTTTTCCTTTTCAATTCCAATTTGAAGATCTAAATCTCAAAAGATCTAACTTTTCTAATTAAAATCTAACCTACTTAACAAATCCCTAAGCCCTTAAAGTAAATCAAAATGTGATAACAAAGACAATGACTTAATAACCCCTCCTATGCAAGAAGGAAGAACTGCATGGGGTTTGATTCTCATTCAAAGGGATACACAGGCATGCTATCTCTAAGGCATCAACTTTGCTAAAATTAACAACTTCTTCTCTCTATCACCTTCTTCACATAGTTTAGGGCAGAAATTGCTTTTCTTAAATAAAAGTCAAAACTTTAATTTTTTTTGTTGCTATTGTTTAGATTATAATTAGGGAGTGCATGCTTTTCCTAGAACCCATATAGGCTAGAGGAAAGGTCTCCTAATTTTAACATTTTGACTTGTAATAATTTTAAGTAGTTTTCCTTTATTTTTTGCATTTTATACTTGTCATTATCTCATATTTGCTATGCATTGCATGAGTAATATATGTTTCATGCATCATGTTATATTTGTTCATGCATACATAAAATCTTCTTTGTTACAATAGCTATTTTGTATTTAAGCCAAACTAATTTTTTTTATTGTTTTAACCAAAACCCAGTCCTCAAGCCCTCTTTGGTCATTTGAGGACTAGTGCTTTTCCTTAGGATCAATGGTGTAATTTTGGAGTCAATTAAATTGGATTTTTCCTTTAATTTTCCCAACTAAAATAAACAAAATTAAAGTGGTGACTCCTTTTGCAAATTACAATTTACAAAATACAATTTTCTAAACTCATAGCTAGTGCTCGGGCGAGGCCTCACACAAGGAAGTGTTATAAATTCTAATTGAATGCATCTAAGGTTATTTTAGATGAAGAAAAATAATGTGAAAGTGTCAAAATGAGTTTTAGAAATTTGGTTCAAGATTTGAAAATCTTGGTGACATAAACTTAGTTAAAAAGGGAACTTGGTATTCTAAAGCTAGATTTTGATAACTAAATGATCATATGGATTCTATGTTATGTAAATTTCATATTTCTATAACTAATTAGAAGATTTGGTGAAGAATTATAGGTTTTTCCCAAATTTGCTCTAAGTAGGATAAGTGAGGGTTTTAAGAATCAAAGTGATTCAATTCTAAATTTTTTGTAGAAATTGATTGTTCAGGTGATAATTTGATGAATCTATGATCACATTGAGGTTAGAAGGGAAATTGATAATTTTTCCCAAATTCTAGGGTTTATGGATCTATTTGCGGATTATGAGATTTAAACTTGAATTCATGAAATTGAAAAAGGAATTGAGCTTGAAAATGATGGAAAATGAGAACAAGTAAAATATAGCATTATTAATATACCTCCATTATGAGTTGAAATAATAATAAAACTAGTATAAGATAGATAAGTTATGATTGGTAACATTATTAGTTACTAATTGATATGTAATTAAAAATAACATGGATGTAAAACCTCAAGGCAAGGGCAAGGATATTGCTCAAGGCCATGAAGGACACTATTATAATCAAGAGTGAACACTAATAGGGGCAAAGGAGTTCAAATTGAGTACTTAATAATATGATGTGATCATGCCGTATTGTTTGCAAACCATTGGTTGAATTACCATCTTTTGACATGTACCTTGAAGTGATATTGAATATATGTTTGCCCATTAATCGTTGAACCTTTGGAATTTCATGTTCTTCTTATATGATATTTAACCATTTTGAGCCTCCTACATTGGTTTTATGTGGTGTTCAATAATGAGAATGATTGATATACCAAACTATTTTCCATATAATTTCTATATAAACCTTGTATGTGTCTTTTGTTGATACCTATGATTAAGTAGAAATCCTCTACGGTATGAGGAAATAACCAAACCTTGTGAACTTAGTATAAGCTCATGGATAGGGCAAAAGTACCCAACCTCTGTTAGGGGGGAATGCCTAACTACAAGGCCCGATCAGTCTTACATAGTGTAATACATGTGAGTGAGAAAGACTTAGACCGCTACTCTTTAAGATTCATGTATGGGAAGCTTTCTACTTCCAAGACACTATTATTTTTGCTAAAATGTATTCTAAAATTAAAATGTCCAATTTTGATTAATATCACTCCATTGCCATCTTGAACCTGTCCAAGTGATAACATCTTATATTGCCTTCATATTATGTTATATTATTACGTACTTACTGAGCTTGTCTCATTCCTTAGTTGTTTAAAATTTTTCAAGTCAGGGTGACTCATTAGTAAGGTAAATTCTGAGCTATGCTTCTCCACTTAGGACTTGCTATGCTAAATTGCCATGTTTTGAGTTTTATATATGTTACTCTGAGGATAATCGATCTAGAGCTCCATGGTGTTTGAAGGTTTAGTTCTAAAATGTATTGAATGGAAAAGTATTGTAAATGAATAATAGAAATTGTCATATATATATATTTATGGTAGTAAGTAAGAAATGTATGGATAGTATTTATTAATATTTGAGAATGATACACTAAACAATGGTTATGAAATGGCATTAATGTGTATTGGCTATAAGTAAATGGGAAAAGTAATGATGAAAAACGGTAAAGAGTAAAAGGGTTATGATCTTGAGATAAGCTATAATTTGGAATATACTAAATAAATATAAGTTCGATGGGGTTCTATGAGTTTAGATGACTTTATATCCTCCTAAGCTCTAGGACTATCACTGCCTAGAAATTGGATTGTGACAAGTTTACACTTGTAAAGATTTTGAGTGAAACAATAAGATATTTGTATAGTGTTTTAAATATTATAATGCAAGATGAAGTGTGTAACAACCCACACCCACCCTAGGAATTTTTGTGATAAATTGCTTAATTTAGAACTAATAAGGTTAAGTGTGTGCTTGTGTGAAAATTGGTGATCTAAGTGATTGATGAGTATGTGGCATATTAAATTAATTTTAATATGCATAATATGTGTTGCTATTGTGAAATAAATGATTTACATGAAGTGCATTTGCATAAAAGAATTTATTTTAAATAAAATGAATTTTCATGCATAAGACAATTTTTAAGCATAAAATAATTTTATGGGTATTTTTAAAATATTTTAAAATAAATATTTTTGAGGGAAATGTTCCAAAATTAATAAGAAAAATATTCTTTTTATTTTAATTCTTATTCAGCCAAAAATTTAAAGGAAAAGCTCAAATACCTAAAAGCCCACTACACCAAAATCCTCCTAACCTAATTCATTAAGGGTATTAGTGGAAATTCCACTCCAACCCTAATATTTATTCTAAATTTTAGCCAAACAAGGGTTTCCAGTAGCCATTCTCTTATTCTTTCTGTATATTGGCAGAAAATTCTCTCAAAATATTTCTCTCCACCAAAATATTGAAAATACCTTACCGTTTCGCGATTTCGTGACCGTAATCATAAGTTTTTATTATCTTTCGATTTCTAAACTGATTTCTATGAAATAAATTATGGGAAAATTATTTTGAACTATTTGATTACTGATTTCTATAGATTCAATTCTGTTTGCATAAATTTTTGGGAGAGAAAATTTATTTTCTACCGAAAACACGATTCTTTCTGCAAGATTCCTCCAAAAGTGAATTCTACAACATAAAATCACAATTTTTATGCATAAATATCATAGGGGGGAAGGGGGGGCAATTTGTGCTTGGTTGTATTCTAAACTGATTTTTTATCTGTTTTGATGAAAAATATTAGATTAAATAATATTTCTGCATATTTCTGCAATGACCGAAAAGTTTCAAAAAATAAAGGAATTTAAGGTTTTCGTGTTAGAACTTGGAAGTTAGAAAATTTTATTCTTGCATGGTCATATGGCTGCTGATTTGTATGAATAAGTATGATAATATGATATTTGTTTTGTTTAGATGAAAAATAATGATTTGAATCATGTGTCTATTTATCGCTGAAATGAACGAAATGCGTGGAAAGCGCGGAAACTAATGATTTTTCACCAAAGCCTTTGAACTTGGAATTTTTTTGTATAAACCCTATCTATGGCTGCCAATTCATGAAGGAATGTGTTCTAAACTAATATTTCTATGATTGAATGAAAAATAATGGTTTAAACAACCCGTTTGCATATTTCTGAAATGACCAGACAAATACCGAAAAACAAGAAAACTTATGGTTTTGTGATCTATAATGCAAAAGGTTGAATTTTTATATATTACTAACACCAATAGTGGCCGATTCTTATGGATTTAAGTTCTAAAATGATTTTTATTATGTTTACATGAAAAATCTTGGTTCAAACCATGTTTTTACATATTTCTGAAATAGACAAAAAGTAAGAAAAAAAGAAAAATTTGGTTTTTACCTTAATGATGCATTCAGCCTACATGAGCAATTTTGTCCAAATGTTTATAAATTTTATGTGATGTCTTTTGATGATTGTTGACATGTATATATGTATAATAAATGATAAAATTGCATGTTAGTTGAAGGTATGATCCTAGATAAGCCTAAATGCATTATGGTATACTTAAGGTATACTTAAGGTATCTTAACCATATATTGTGATTAGAATGCAAATATGATTGGGAAATTTGGAACTAGATGTTATGATGAATTGATGATGAACATATGGTTATGAGTTAATGAAGTGAAAGGGATCATAAGAGTCAAGCATGACGCTTGAAAGGTTAATTGTTAAGTTGACATGTATGGAAGTGTAAAGTGAACTAAGATGATTGTCAAAGTGAATTGATATTGAGGTAATAATATCATGATAACCTTAAAAAGGTATTAATGTGATTGAAATTTGTTTTCATGAGAGCCTATAAGGCCAAGTATGCAAGACTTTCAAAGTCAACATGTTATGTGCAAGTGATGAGTACACCTATGTGTGAACTCTAATGTGTATGCTATATGTGTATGGGTAGTTATGGGATAGGAGCATCATGAGTAAATAAATACTAAGTATTAAATTAAATATTATGTTAGAGTTTGAGGAGCTTTAGAAGTGCAAAAGGGACTACATGTACTAAGAGCAAAGGAACCCCAAGGTGAGTAAACATCGAATTCATGTTATAAGTGTAAACAACATTTTGTTGTGTTACAAGAATGTGATATATTGTTATGTGAACCTTTATGATCTTTGAAACCCAAGTTCTTTCTTTTTTTAAATATTATCATATGATTTCTTTGTCAAGCTTGGGTTGCCAAAGGATATTTGGTCCAAAACTATTTTGCTATCTAATGAGAAATTCTTGTGATTAACACCCTAACTTTTATTCTTTCTGGAACTACAATATCATTGTATCATTGTTTAAAAGCTAAGTCACTATTGTTATTGAAATACATGTTATTGTTGCCTTATGTGATATTGTTAATTGTGATTACCATTAGCTCTAGCTATGGTACCTTTACCCTTTATGTAGAATCCTTGTGCCGATGCGGGTAATTATCAGAACTTGTGCACATGGTCTTAACCCAATGGATAGGGTTAGTGTGTCAACCTCAGCTAGAAGGGACGATTCTAGCCATGGGGCCTGATCAGCTTCATGCTTTCTACGTAATAGGAGTTGGAATTTGGTATAAGGCCACCTCTCCTCTCTATGTGTTCGACTGATAGAGTAATAGCCTTCACTCACTATGTGTTATAAGTGTGATTTCTGCAAACTTGCCAAATTGAACCCTTGCTAAATTGCAACCTGATTCATGAATTATAAATCATGAACTATGTGTATAAGCTATGTTTTTCCTTTTCAAAGGAATATGTGATAATGTATGTGCCTTTTCGTTTACTCATTGAGATCATCTATCTCACCCCTTTTTCCTTATGTGGTTCCAGGTGAGCAAATGTGAGGAGGCAAGGTGATGGCTCAAGCATTCTACTTTGCTTGGGGAATTCCTTATCCGAGTTATCAATAATACCATTTTTATGAAGTCTTGTCATTAGATGCTCTGGGAATGTTGATTGATACTTATTGATATATATTATTTTCCTTATGGATTTTATACGTAATGATTTATTTTAAATCTTCCACAATTTATGGTATTCATATAAATGTTTAAATGAGATAATGAAAGAGGTTTGGTGAGATCCTAGGCATGATATGTTTATATGTAAGTGGGTTCTATGGGCATGGATGACCTTATGTCTCCCCATATTCTAGGACCATCATATCTCTAAGGTTGGGATGTGACAAAGTGTCTGAAAGAATTGTGAAGTTAAGAAACTCTAAGAGTATTTACATTATCCTAAGAAATCTTAAGACCATAATGAGTTTGACATGAGATAATAGGCTTATAGTATACAAAGTGAGAAAAGAAATACTACATAATTAAGGGTTTAGAAAAAGAAGGTAACATAGATATCATAAAGAATCTTATGTTTTAAGAGTTGTTAAGTTAAAGAAAAATTATTCAAAAAGAAATCAAATAATTGGGATAGAGAGAAAATAATAGAGAATTCATGGAGACAATGAAGGTGTATTTGAAAATGACTATGACGTATAACTCAACTATTTTCATTTGCCTTATGAATCAGAAATATCTGTTTTGAAAATTCGAGGATGAATTTTCTAAAAGAGGGTAAAATGTAATACCCAAAGTTTTCCTAACTTATTAGAGTTAGAAAGGTTGCCATAGGAGATCTATTTCAATGAGCATTGTGATGGTGAAATTAAATTGAAAATCGGGAGGGGTTCAATATGACTAAGTAACCTACTTGCTCGAATTATGACTCTAAAATGTTCATATATTGTATTATCCAAGTCTTTTCTAGCATATTAAGAACTATAAGAATATCATAAGAAGTGATTTTAATGAATAATGTGACAAGAAATGAAAAAATGAAGTCAATTTTGATAAACATTTTAATAGTAAAATAAAAGTCAAACTAAGTTTGACTTAACATGACTAAGCTAATTATTTTCTTGTGATGTGATGTTAAAGTGCTAGTGATTGAGCATAAGTATTATACCTAAGATTCTCCTAAGTCATTAGAGAGAATAATAGTGACATAGGAAGTTAATTTTAATAAAAACTACAATAGCAAAATAGAAGTCAAACTTAATTTGACCTAGTGAGCCTACATGATTTACTCACTTGAATAGTGTTATTAAAGGGCTAGTAAATGTACATTATAAAGTGAATAAAATTTATCTAGCAATGTTTAGAGTGTGTAATGAAATTAGAAAGTAAAAATATGTATACCAAAGTAAAAGCAAAGAAATAAAAAATTTATTAATTTACTAAGTATGTAATGTGCGTATATGGATTTATTAATGGGCTTTCGGACTCTAAGGTCCAAGCTCATTAGATAGCTAGCCCACAAGGCCCATGGATGAGTGAACATAAAATATTTCTAAAGTTAGAAATGGCTAACCAAGATAAAATTAATGTAGGAAAAGCAAGCCATCAAAATTGACTTAGTAGCCACTAAAATTGACTAAGTCAAATCTTTAAACAACTTGAACTTTCATTTTTCCTACACCAAAGTCTACATTCATTTAGACTCTTTCCACACCATCATGATAATCACCATCCATCTAGAAGAGATCTTAGCCATCCAATTCAATTTAATCATGGCCATCCATCTTGATAAAATTCTAGCCATTGAAATGGGTGTGACTAAATCACTACCATTCATCTACCATATATAAATATAAATTTTATGTTCATTCTCACCATTTTTCTAATACCATCACAAAGACACAATTTCTAAGAGAACCTTTCCTCTTAAATTCAGCCACCACCATAGGAATTCAAATCAACGTTTTCCAAGAATATAAAGACAACAACAAGGACATTGTCTAAGAGTGCGAGGAGCACTACTAACATTAAGGTTACACATAAATAGGAGCAAAGGAATTCAAGGTGAGTACTTAATGATATAATATGACATGTACCATATTCTATGAATCATTGTTGATCAAACTATTTTCATTAAGATATCCTAATTCCATGTTGAGCATGAATTACCTATTGAATAATGAGCCATTGGATATGATATTTCTTTATGGCATTTGGCTATTGCAAGCCCTTTCACATTGATTTCATAATATGGCCATTGATGAGAATTATTCTTGTATTGGCACATTTTCCATTGAATTCCCTATTGTGAATTTCATATGAACCTTTCTATTGACGCCTATTGATAAGCATAAATGTCACATCCCAACTTTGGAGATATGACGGTCCTAGAACATGGGGAGACATAAAGTCACCCATGCCCGGAGAACCCACTTACATACAAATAAATCATGCCTAGGATCTTACCAAACCTCTTACAATAACTTGTTAAAACATTTAGATGAATACCTTAAATTGCGAAAGTCTAAAATAAATCATTACATATAGAATCCATAAGGAAGATAATATATATCAATAGGTATCAATCAACATTCTCGGAGCATCTAATGACAAGATTCCATAAATTAGAATTATTGATAACTTGGACAAGGAATTCCCCAAGCGAAGTAGAATGCTTGAGCCATCACCTTGCCTCCTCACATTTGCTCACCTGGAACCACACAACGAAAAAGGGGTTAGATAAATGATCTCAATGAGTAAATGATAAGGCACATACATATCACATATTCCTTTGAAAAGGGAAACACATAACTTATACACATAGTTCGTGATTTATAATTCATGAATCAGGTTGCAATTTAGCAAGGGTTCATTTTGGCAAGTTTACAGAAATCACACTTATCATTTATAAAGAGTGAAGGCTATTACTTTATCACTCAAACACTTAAAGGAGAGGTGGCCTTATACCAAATTCCAACTCCTATCACTTATAACGCATGAAGCTGATCAGGCTCCATGGCTAGAACCACCCCTTTCTAGCTAAGGTGGATACACTACTCCTATCCATCGGGTTAAGACCATGTGCACAGGTTTCGATGATTACCCGCATTGGCACGAAGATTCTGCGTAAAGGGTAAAAGGTACCATAGCTAGAGCTAATGGTAATCACAATTAACAATATCACATAAGGCAATAATGATATGTATTCCAATAACAATAGTGGTTTAGCTTTCAAACAAAAGATACAATGATAGTGTAGTTCTAGAAATAATATAAGTTAGGGTGATAATCACAAGAATTTCTCATTGGATAAACAAAATAGTTTTGGACCAAATGTCCTTTGGCAACCCAAGCTTGTCAAAGAAATCATATAATAATATTTTAGGATAGAAAGAACTTGGGTTTCGAAAATGTTAAAGGCTCATATAACATGATATCACATATTTGTAACATAACAAAATGTTACTTACACTTGTAGAATGAATGCAATGTTTACTCACACTTGTAATATGAACATAGTGTTTACTCACCTTGGGGTTCCTTTGCTCCTAGTATACATAGTCCCTTTGCACTTCTAAAGCTCCTCAAAATCTAACATAATATTTGATTTAATACTTAGTATTTATTTATTTATGATGCTTCTATCCCATAACTACCCCATGTACATATAGCATACACATACACTTAGAGTCCACACATAGGTGTACTCATCACTGGCACATAACACATTGACTTTGAAAGTCTTGCATACTTAGGCCTTATAGGCTCTCATGAAAACACATTACAATCACATCAATACCTTTTTAAAGTCATCACAATATTATTACCTCAATATCAATTCACTTTAACAATCATCTTAATACACTTTACCCTTCCATACATGTCATCCTAACAATTAACCTTTCAAGTGTCATGCTTAACTCTTATGATCCTTTTTATTCAATTGTCACTTCATAGACTCAAAACCATGTATTTATAATCAAGTCATCATAACATCTAGTTCCGTATTTCCCAATCACATTTGTATTCTAATCACAATATAAGGTTAAGATACCTTAAGTATACCTTCAGTATACCAAAATGCATTTAAGCTTATCTAAGGTTATATCTTCAATTAACATGCAATTTTATCATTTATTATATATACATATATGTCAATAATCATCAAAACACATCACATAAAATTTATAAATATTAGGACAAAAAGATTCGTGTAGGCCGAGTGCATCACCAAGGTAAAAACTAAATTCTTCTTCTTTTCACACTTTTTGTCTATTTCAGAAATATGTAAAAACATGGTTTGAACCAAAATTTTTCATGTAAACACAACAAAAATCATTTTAGAATTTAAATCCATATGAATCGGCCACACTTGGTGTGTGTTATACGTAAAAATTTAACTTTTGAATTATAGAGCACAAAACCATGAGTTTTCTTATTTTTAGTATTTTTCAGTCATTTTAGAATATGTAAACAGGTTGTTTAAACTATTATTTTTCATTTAATCATAGCAAATATCAGTTTAGAACACATCCATACATGATTCGGCAGCCATAGATAGAATTTATACAAAAAAAAATTTCAAGTTTAAAGGCTTAGGTGAAAAATCATGAGTTTTCGTGCTTTTTGCACTTTCGTTCATTTCAGCGATAAACAGACACATGATTCAAATCATTATTTTTCATCTAAATAAAACAAATATCATATTAGAGCACTTCTTCATACAAATCAGCAGCCATATGTCCATTCAATAATAGAATTTTCCAACTTCCAAGTTCTAACACAAAAACCTTGAACTCCTTTGTTTTTCGAAACTTTCCGGTCATCACAGAAATATGCAGAAATATTATTTAATCCAACATTTTCCATCAAAAAAAATCAAAAAATCAGTTTAGAAATCAACAATACACAAATCACCCCCCTCTAGTGATGTTTATGCAAAAAAATTGTGATTTTAAGTTATAGAATTCACCTTTTGAGAAATCTCGCTGAAAGAATCATGTTTTCGGTAGAAAATAGATTTTCTCTCCCAAAAACTCACCCAAACAGAATTAAATCTGTAAAAATCAGTAATCAACTAGTTCAAAATAATTTTCCCATAATTTATTTCATAGAAATCAGTTTAGAAATCGAAAGAGAAGAAAACTTACGATTACAGTCAATAAATCGCGAAACGGAAAGGTGTTTTCTTAATTTCAGTAGAGAGAAATATTTTGAGAGGATTTTTCTGCCAAGATACAGAAAGAATAAAGTGATGGCTGCTGGAACTTTGGTCTGGCCGAATTTTAGAATATATATTAGGGTTTGGGTGAAATCTCCACTAATACCCTTAATGAACTAGGTTAGGAGGATTTTTGTGTAGTAGGCTTTTGGGTATTTGGGCTTTTCATTTAAATTTTGGGCTGAATAAAATTAAAAACAAAAATAATATTTTTCTTATTATTTCTGTAATATTTCCCCCAAAAATATTTATTTTAGAATATTTTAAATTATTTTATGCTTAAAATTTGTCTTATGCAGGAAAATTTATTTTAATTAAAATAAATTCTTTTATGCAAATGCACTTCATGTAAATCATTTATTTCACAATAGCAACTCATTTTATGCATATTAAAATTAATTTAATATGCCACATACTCATCAATCACTTAAATCACTAATTTTGACACAAGCACACACTTAACCTTAATAGTTCTAAATTAAGCAATTTATCACGAAAATTCCTAGGGTGGGTGTGGGTTGTTGCAATAAATACCCTTCTAATGTGGGGTAATACATCAAACCTTGTGCACTTAGTATAAGCTTTCGGATAGATGTGAACACTCAAAATTGCACCCTTGAGATCAAACTGCAACTTGACACCTGCTAAGATTAGTACACTATGCAAATCCAATACAGCGGTCCTGCTAGCCGGTTAGCAGACAGGGGTCAAGGGGGTAGCGCCCGTTGACAAATAAATTTCCTAAATATTTCACCTCCAGATGAATGGTTTTTTATTACAAATCTATAGAGTCAAGCTGGGCTCAAATCAAATCAGAAACAGACCAAAACTGGCCAAAATAATGTCAAATCAAGTCAGACTAGCTCCAACAGAGCACCACCAAGTCGGCAGCATGCCCAGTGTGCCGAGGACATAGGCAGCATGCTTAGCATGCCAACAGCACGGGCTGTACATTGGCCAACTGGTGTGCAACTGGTGCCACCGCTGGGTGCTCTATAAATAAAACTTCCATTTCAGTTGTTTGACACAGATTTTGAGATGGATTTTGGAGAAGGATTTGATGGTTTTTGAAGCAGAAAATCACCTATATTGCCATTCTTTTTATGTTGAAATTCTTTTTTAAAAATTGATACTAAAATCTATCATTTCAACTTCTTTTTTACAACTATTATTTTGTTTTGCTAACCTTTTCTATTTAAGGTTTAATTTCAAGGCTTCCTAAATCCAAGGTGGAGCTTAGATCCAGAGCTAAGCTCGCCCTATTCATCCGAAAATTAAGGAAAGCAAAGGTAATCCCTTTTCTTCCTTTCGTTTTTGAAATTCTAAATTCAGAACTAGAATTATCTTCATCATATCTTTCTTTAGGTCTAAAATAAAAAAGATCTAAAATTTATTAATTTAAAAATCAGAATTAAATTAATAATCAAACCAACATTTTTTCTAAACCCTTCCTTCGCAAGAAGGAAGAACTACATGGGATTTGATTCCTAGTCAATAGGATATACAAGCTGCCATTCTGTAAGGCATCAACTCTAAAATCTTTTTAACAACATCTTCCCCTTTTACTTTGATTTATTTGTATTCATACTTTATTTCTGATTCTGTATTAATTTAGTTGAGGAATGTCTACTTTTCTGAGTACCCATAAGGGCTAGAGGAAATATCCTTTTTATTTCATTTATTTTGGTTTTGTAATAATTAAGTAGGATTTATCTTTGCTTATTTATTTACAACTGTCATTTCATTTAATCATTTATAACTATTTCATTCATCATTTTACTTCTGTTCATGCATACACAAAAATTGCCTTTTTAAGAGTTATTTTGCAACTTTTAGCCAAACATTTGTCTAAATACCAAAACCTGTTCCCCGAGCCCTCTTTGGTCACTTGTGGATTAGTGCTTTTCCATTGAGATAAATCAAATATTTTTGGAGTTAATCAATTTAGATTTTTCTTTAATTTTCCTAATCAAAATAAATAAATTAAAGTGGCAACTCTCTTTTACAAATTTCAAATTACAAAACTCAATTTTCTGAACTCACAGTAAGTTCCAATAGTGGAGTTTCTCTCAAAGAGCATTTAGATTCCCCTCAGCGGATCGAACCGGTGCTGGGGCGTGACCTCATATTGCACGATTTCTGCAAGTGCACAGATCATGAACAAGTAATATAATAGTAAAATAAGTGTCGATCCCATGAGGAAGGTTTGACAAGTACCAAAACTATTGAATATTCTATTATTTAGACTATCATACGAAAAGTCTTATAATTTAAATTAAACTAGATATTTAGTGCTATTGCACAGGTAAGTAGATTGTGAATGATTGAACTAAACAAATCACCTCAAGATAAATTCCTAGGTAAGTGGTGGGGTCATAGTGGTCCCACTTAAAAATCACTTTCCTAGACAAAATATTATTAAGATAAGTAATTTAGTAGAGCAACAATTCACTAAAACTATACCCAACAATAAAATAATTAATTACAAAATTTCAAAAAACTAATTCAATGTATGTAAATTCTAGCATTTAGATTTCATCAATTAATTACCTATGGTGTTCTTATGTTTTCTTGGTTGGTTTAATTTTATTAGAATTAATGATTAGATTTTTTCTTAATTATGTGAAGTTCTCTTTCAAGACAAATCACAAAGTATTTATGTTAACCTTATGTCTACTCTCGTGATCATAAGTAATAAACAAAAACTCATTAAATTTTATAGAAACCCTTTAAACAATCACAAAGGAGTGTTCTTATTTCTAGGTAACACGTATCATAGGTCTAATATTTTAATGAACTAATACTATGCTTTTACTGTCGCTACTTCACATAATATATTTAAACATGTAAATAGTAATCAAGTATTCACAAGCATTAAGTTCTAAGATAAAAGATTAATTCCAATAATCAAAACACTCAATCAATTCCAATAATCAAAACACTCAATCAATCAAACATAGAACACCATAAAATAATCAAGAGATTACATCTAAATCCTATAAAAATAAATTTAGCTATTCATAATTAAAAGAGAAGAAACAATTAAATGAACAATCAAAATAACAAACATAATAACAACTTATAATTAAATTCATAAGTAAAGTTTAGAAAGAACTCTTTTTGGGATACAATCTTTGACGAACATGAGCTCCAAAACTTCTCTTCTTGATCAAAATAACAATAAAAAAAAGTCTACACTAAGAAAATATATGAAAATCTCTCTACATCTATTTTTTTGCTACTTTAAGTTATGATTTTGGAGAAAAGAGGTAATGCCTATTTATAGGCAAATTCCACCATCTTTTTCAATCATATTGCATTATTGACTGTATCATTATTTTCATGACATCATCGTCTGCATCATTTAATTTATGACATCGTCGCCTACATCATTTATAAAATGACATCATTATCTGCATTATTTATAAAATGATATCATTGCCTGAGTCATGACATTATTGCATCATTGTGACATCACTTTGATCTGCAAAAAATAAAATAAAATACTAAAAACATATTATAATTTATTTATAAATAGTAGAACTATTTATTTCTAAAAATAAGTAATAATATTATTGCATTCTCGAGAACTGAGATAAAATTTGAGTTTAATCAAATAAAATAACTATAAGAATGTAGAGTTATCACACCCCCAAACTTAAGTTTTTGCTTGTCCTCAAGCAGAAGAAAATTCATAATATAAACTAGTCCACTTTCGTAGGAAATTACAATTGCATTTAGCATATGCAACAAGCCTTTATACCCCTAGGTGACCCATAAAAGATGAGTTATAGTCTCGTGAGAGCTTTCAGTGGTGATACCCACAAACACCTATAAAACTCTAAATTTGCAACTATTCAGTTCAAAGAATAATAAAATATCACCAAAAAAAAAAATAATCCTCTCATGCTTATGTTGAATAATTTTTCAAAGGCCTAAAGAAATTAATATTTTTAGTATTGCAAGTCAAACTTTTATCTCAGGTTCAAAATAATCCTCATCTTAATCATGAGTTGAATAACCATGCGTTAAATCAATTGCAAAGAAATTGTTGCACTTCATATAGGCATTTACATACTAATATCTTTAAATGCCTCTATCAAAAGATATAAAATAGGTGTACAAATCTCATAAGCATGTTAATACAAACAATCTCCACTAATAGAATTCACAAATCAAAAGAGATCAATAGGTCTTAACGAGGCTTGTAATGGGGCTAACACAAGGTCTTTTGGCTAAACAAGGAAAAGGCTACATGAACAAAAGTAAGATAATTATGCCAAGTTTACAAAAGAAAATCAATAGCTCAAATAAAGGGATTATGTTAATGAAGGATCCCTTCCATGATAAGTATCATTCTTATTCAATGTTTTCCTATTTTAAGCCCCTTTCTTCTTCTTCTTCTCTTTTTTTTTTTTTTTTTTCACCAACAATATTATGTTAAGGATAAGCAAGAATTACTAACTTTTATTTTATTCAATTTTCTTGCTTTTTCCCAAACTTATTTAAAGCAGAAGGTGGTCTTTTAAAATGAATAATACTCTCAGTTATTAGAGATTCTTATTTTCTTTTCAAACTTCAATAATTTCCTTTTCTTCATTAGAGTGTAAACTTAATAAAATTATCTTACAAACAGGGTGACGGATAACAATTAAGGTTAATTAACAAAGAAAGAAAGCTAAAATTAATAAGGCACAAAGGGGTAAACTAGGGAAAAATATTAAAATAAGGGTGGATATAAGTAACAAGCTAAACAAACAATGCCTAAATCATATCTCTCTTTCAAAATGAATTTAACATTTCACCTCAAAAGTTTGTAAAAGCATTTTCTAAGATAGGTGAGGAAAATGAAGATAAAAAATGTGCAGAAGCCCTCTCTAAGTAATGAGAATCCATATACCTTGCAAGAAGCTCACAAATACATGCATGATAAAGATTTCAAGAAGATTCTTCAATGTTGTCATTTCTATCAAGATAGCTTATAAAGGCATGTAATATAACCATTGTGCATGATTTATGGATCATTCAAGAAGAAAATAACATTGTATAAAGTTTCCTATAAACCAATCAAGGATATTTGGATCATGAACTTTGCATATGGATCCAATTGTATTCAAGGAAGCTTCAAGGGCTTAATCAATCTATTCAAGCCCAATGTCAAGATGAAGAGGCCAGATTACATTCCAATTTGCTTAGGCCTAGTCTATTCAAGTGTTTACAAGGCTACCATTCTTCATTCAAATTGTATCCTCCATATTTGGGCTTTTTAAATTCAATTTATCATGTTTTATTTAGTGTTTGGGCTACTTATGTTATGTATATAGCCCAAGAGTTATTTAAACTACTTTATTTTCATGTTTAATTAGTTTTGGGCCTATTTTATGTTAGGTCAAAGGCTCATCCGAATTTTATAGTTTAATTAATTAGATTTCAGTTTCTAGTTAGGAAATAGCTTCTCTTATATAGAAAGGATTCCTAACTTGTTTTAAAAATTCAGGTATTAGTTTCTAATCAGGAATCTTCAATCCTTATATTGGAAGATTTCCTAATCCTTAGCTAATTCTAATTTAGGGTTGAGCCTCTATATAAACTCAACCATTCATGTAAAATTAAGTGAAGTTATGATGAATAAAAATTCAATTTTCTTAAGAGTGTGATCTGATTATTGCTTAAATCAAGTACATACAATCAAAGCTAATCACTTTGTGCGTATTTATTCTAAGATTCTCTTCCACGAATTCGGTATTGTGTTGCGGAGATCATCATCTAAAGGTGATTATATTCCAAGGTGCTCTATCATGAGTTGGATTTGGGTCGTGGACTTAGGGAAAACCTAGTTTAACTTTCCAAGGAGTTGCTTTCAAGTGTAAAGATAATTAGGTCTCAAGTTTAATACTTGGGGTTCGTATCAATTTGGTATCAGAGCTTAGGCTCTAAATCAAGTTATATCTTTTTGTTTTATTTGTGTTTTCCATTTTTGTTAAATTCCTTCATTTTCATCTCATTAATTCTATTTGTTATTGTTTCAAGTCTAAAAATTCAAAAAAAAAAAAAAGAAGAAAAAAATTCCTAGATTAAAAAGAAAAAAAAAATTCCTAGATCGTCTACCCAATTTTGTTTTTGTCTTTTTGTTTATTTGTTTTCTATCCTATTCATATCCTTTGTGTTTCATTGAAATTCAAGTGTTGGAAGGTCAAATTCATCTATACTTACTTGGAAACCAATTCGAATTCAAGAAGAAGGAAGTGGAGGATTCATCAATCACAAGCTTGAAGACTTCAAATTCAGTTTGGCTTCTTGTATTTGAACTTTAGTTTATTTGTTAATTTTCCTTTCAATTTGTTGCTATAATTATTAAAAAAAAAAAAAAAGAGAGAGAGAGAAAGAGAAGAAAAAAAAAAGAGAAAATCAGAATTTAAAAGAAAAGCAAAAAAGAAAAAGAAGGAAAATTCGTCCAAAAAAAAAAGTAAAAAGTGTTGAAATCTAACTTTTTGGTGTATTTATAGAAGTTATTTGGTTCCTAAAGTGAAGAGGACAAGAAAAGAAGCTAATTTTCAAGATTATACAAGGAAAATCAAAGATTTCAGCATTTTACAAAGAGTTTGACCAAGTCTAAGCATCCTTCCAAAACAAGCTAGGATTAGTTTCCTACTCCTTTCCAAATTTTGGTTTGACTTTTCTAATCCTATTTTTATTCTGATTTCTTACTAATTTAACTATTTCTTTATTCGTTTTAGTTTTCTTTTTATTTCAATCCTTGTTTGTGTCTCATTAGGTTCCCTAATCCTATCAGGATTCTAATATTGTTTTCCTAGTTCTATTAGGAGTTTAACTTTTGTTTTCCAATTTCAATTAGGATTTCTATTTCTATTTTTCTAAGTCCAAATTCTAATTTTGTTTTCTTAGTTCAATTAGGATTCTCGTTTTCCTAATATCATTAGGATTTCTTATTTCTTGTTTCTTGTTTCATTTTGAGTCTTTGGATTTTATTCACATTGTAACTTAGTAAAAATTGTGTTAATTTTATTTTTGCAACTAATCTTGATAAGAAATTTGAGTGGAAAAAGGCTAAGTGTGAGCTCATAAAGAGAAAAGCCATAATAAATTGAGTGAAACATAAGTGATTGAGTGGCAATACTTGAGTGAAACATGTGAGGGAGTGAAGTGAGGTATTATTTTACTTTACTAACATTCTTTTTAGGTTTTTACAATGGAAAATGATCAAGAATTTCCAAAAGAATTAATGAATATTGGGCAAGAAGTAGGTATCCGAATATTGAAGGATGAAGAATGTAATGATGTTTTTTATACAAGATGTCGCATCCAAGATAGAGTATGTTGTATGATAATTGATAGATTAAATGTTGTCAATTTTGCAAGCCTTGAGCTAGTTGAGAAATTAAATTTGCCCACTAGAAAGCATCCAAGGCCACACTCATTGTATTTGTTAAATAAATATGTCAAGATTAAATATCAAGCTTTAGTTTCATTCTCTCTAGGAAGGTATAAACATGAAGATTGGTGTGATGTTGTACCAATGAATGTGACACATGTTTTGTTTAGAAAGCCATGGATACACAGTAGTTAAGCAAAACACATCAAATCTACTAACCACTACAAAGTTCCACTAAAAGATGTTAAGCATACTACCCTTTCTCCTCTTTCTCAAGAAGAATTGTATGAAGATCAAGTGATGATACAAAGGAAAAGAGAGGAAGAACTTCAAAGACCAAATGGTGTTATTGAGTTTATAGTGACAGAATTGAGTGTATCAAAAAGGGAGAATGAAGGTGATGAGAGTTTCAAAAAGGAGGAAAGTAATGTACAAAATGAAACTGTGGAAGCGACTCATGAAGATGACTTAAAATAACCTTTAGAGCTTACAAGTGAAGAGTCCTCATTAAAGGTTGAAGAAGTTGTTAAACATGAAGAAATTCCAATCTATGATCCTCTTCAAGTAGTTGTTGAAAATAAAGCTGAGTTTGTTGTAAATAATGAAAAAAAAAAAGAAAAAGAATTCATAAAGAAAGAGAGTGAAAAGAAAAAGAGTGAGTGTGAAAAGAAAGAAATAGTAAGTGAGGAAGAAAATGAACTTTCAAATGAGAGAAAATAAATAATAGAAAGTTCAAGGAGCATAGTTGAAAAAGAAAGTATCAAGGATGTTTTTTTTTCTAACACTAACAAGCTTGAATTTTCTTTGCTTAGTTTTGTTTCTCTTTTTCAGGATTTTAAAGAAGGATTTTCATGGAAGAAAAGAGGAAATAAAAGCAATGCATTTCCTACCAAGTGCTCAAGTCAAGATTCGAGGACGAATCATCTTGAGGAGGGAGAGAATGATGAGAATCCATAGACCTTACAAGAAGCTCACAAATACATGCATGATAAAGATTTAAAGAAGATTCTTCAAGATTGTCATTTCTATCAAGATAGCTTATAAAGGCATGTAATACAACCATTGTGCATGATTGATGGATCATTCAAGATGAAAATAAGGTTGCATGAAGTTTTCTATAAACCAATCAAGGATATTTAGATCATGAGCTTTGCACATTGATCCAATTGTATTCAAGGAAGCTTCAAGGGCTTAATCAATCTATTCAAGCCCAATGTCAAGATGAAAAGGCCAAATTACATTCCAATTTACTTGGGCCTAATCTATTTAAGTGTTTACAAAGCTGCCATCTTCATTCAAATTGTACCCTCCATATTTGGGCTTTTTAAATTCAATTTATCATGTTTTATTTAGTGTTTGGGCTGCCTATGTTATGTATATAGCCCAAGAGTTATTTAAGCTACTTTATTTTCATGTTTTAATTAGTTTTGGGCCTATTTTATGTTAGGTCAAAGGCCCATCCGAATTTTAGAGTTTAATTAATTAGATTTCAATTTCTAGTAAGGAAATAGCTTCTCTTATATAGGAAGGATTCCTAACTTGTTTTAGAAATTTAGGAATTAATTTCTAATCAAGAATGTTCAATCCTTATATTGGAAGATTTCCTAATCCTTAGCTAATTTTAATTTAGGGTTGAGCCTCTATATAAACTTAACCATTCATGTAAAATTAAGTGAAGTTATGATCAATAAAAATTCAATTTTCTTAAGAGTGTGATCTCTTGGTTATGATTCTTGCTTGAATCAAGTTCATACAATCAAAGATAATCACTTTGCGCATATTTATTCCAAGGTTCTCTTCCACGAGTTCGGTATTGTGTCACGGAGATCATCATCTGAAGGTGATCATATTCCAAGGTACTCTATCACGGGTTGGATTTGGGTCGCGGACTTGGGGAAAACCTAGTTTAGCTTTCCAACGAGTTGCTTCCAAGTATAAAGATAGTTAGGTCTCAAGTTTAATATACTTGGGGTTCGTATCACTAAGTAAGCACACACAAATTCAATGCAATCAATATAATGCAAAGCAAATCAAAACTTAATCTTAATAAAAGTTAATTTCTTACCCAAAATAATTGCTCAACCTGAAATATATTAATAAATTGTCCGTAAATACCAATTATAATCAATCATTAGCCTTCATCAAATTATTTAACATAAACATATTTAATCAATAAAACCATAAAAATTTTAAATTTATTTATCAAAACACAAAAGAAATGACTGAAAACAAATAATAAACTAAACTTCCCCCAAACTTGCAATTGACATTGTCCTCAATGTAAAAAAAACAAACCAAACGAAAGAAAATACTCCCTTTTGTAGAAAAGTGGATTCCAAGTTGTAAGTAAGACGTGTATTCCACTTCCTTATTTCCTATAAAACATCATGAAACAACACTAAAAGCAAGCATGAGAAACTAATCACATAAAAAAAAATCAATTTTTTTTTTGGATTTTTATTTTTAATTTTTTAATTTTTAATTTTTAATTTTTTTTGGAAACTATAAAAAGAAAAAAAAATACAGATGCGTATCAAAAGTATAAAAAGTAGTCTTTACTCGACCATCTTGTATGAATAACTCTTCAGTTAGTTAGTTATTTTTTTTAAAGGAAAATCACAAAAATTTAAGATGCATATCAAGAGTATAAAAGTACCTATTTACTTAGCCATCTTATATTTAGTGAATCGGACTTAAAACTTCCCTTAATCTGGTGCATAAAAAAAATGCTATAAGAAAAAATACAAAAGTTAGGGAAGTTACAACCGAAAATTTAGATCTAATCCTCGTTTCTTACTACTATTGGCTCTGGGGTGCCAAACCACCTGCACCATTAATGGATCAAGTTTGCATTTAAAGTTTTGTAGTTGATCAATCAATTGATCAATAGTTAAAGTAGAGACTAGGATACATCGACTCGCTGGTGTCATAAAATCCTGTTCCACAGTATGATTGAGAAAAGATAGTAAACTACTATAAAAACCATCAACTTTAAGTAATCCAAATGGCTTTTGAAGAATAATTAATTGGGTCCAAAATGCAATGATGAAGATATCTTCAAATATTTCTAAAACAACAGGTAATGTGATAAAAGCATCAGCATTGAGATTGATGTATGCCATTCGCTCATACATGCTCATGACTTGTAACTCATTACCTATAGTTCCACCGATGATGTGTTTATTTTGGGCCAAAACCTTTAGAACTATTCCTAGGACTTTGCTACCTCCAATATATGCAGAACTTACAACACAACCCCTTAACCCTAAACTACCTTCCTTAAACACCAAATCAAATTTTCGTTCAGCTAAAATCCTACCAAGTTCATTGGCTACTATCAAGTACTCTCTTTTCTTGCTAAAGTTTGGACTATAAGAGACACAAATGGTTATGAATTTGCATGTTGAGGGTTCTATCATTTTTGCTCATAAATCTCTCCAAAGGGTTATGTGCATATTGATAATAATGAATGTGCATATAAAGAAACTAGAAGAGTAAAAGAACAGTTCAACGAGGTAAAATAATTGTTGATAGAAAAAGTATATAAAAAAAGAATAATAAAAACAAAAATAATCAATATTGTGTGTTCAAATGTCAAAAAGAAAACATTGAAAAACTAAAAACAAATATTGAAAGTCTAAAAGCAAACATTAAAAGTCTAAAAAGCTATCAAAAGTAGAAGACCTGCAGGAAAATAAAATTTGGGTGTTAAAAAGTCAAAAATTACTACAAGATACAGAAAAATAATGCATCGAAAAATAAAAAAGTTAGTGATACAATTGATTATGAACAGTTGTTGTGATTTTGGCTCACATATTCCTCTGGTTTTATGTCTAGTAATAGCTTAAAGGCCTTCTATGAGTTGAGGATAGGCTTCCCATCTAATTTTCTTATTAACTGACAAACAAATTCTTTTATCTTTAGATTCCCTAGACTGTAACACTACTTCTCTTCTTTGAATAAGTTCCATAAATCTAAAAGAGTCTGTTGGACTTGTCCACAAGGATGCAACTCAAGAGTCTGTAGGATATTATCCAAAGACTCCTTACTCAATCCATTCTTTATGAATTTAATTTTATCTTCTTGATTTATGGATGCAAATCCAATGTTTCTATAGTATGTGCTGCAATTCCATCTTGCACACTTGTAGCATACTCCCATTCTCTTAGCTCTCCTCTTCTTTAAGTAAGAATTTCTCCTTGTACCTAGCAAAAATTTAATAAATGAGTCATCAAGCTTACCTGCCAATCGTACTTTGGCTTCTATGATCTAGTGAATATCCTCAAGAAGATTTAGATGCCTAAATGCCTTCATTCTTTCTAATTTGCATTCATCAATTTTCCTGAGTACATCTTGGGGAAGAGTTGGAAATCCATTTTTTAGTGCTACAAGATTTGGTTCCATGTCTAACTAATTAATTAAGAAAATCAAAGAGAAAATTTTGCAAAGAAAATACTAAACAGAAATAAAAGAATCCTAAGAAAGAGAAAACTTGGGTTGCCTCCTAATAAGTTATTTAATAATTCATAAACAATACTAAAGCAAAATTAAAATAGAAGGAAACAAACAAAAGAGCAAAAGAAATTTAAAAAGAAGTAAAGAAGTTTAGAAATTTGGGTTACCTCCCAAAAGCGCTTGATTTATAGTCTTTAGCTTGACTATAGCTAGATCTTCATCAAGGAGGATAATACTCAAAGTATATTATTTCGATAATTGCGTAAAGATAGACTTTTGCCAATTTTAATGAGTCTAGCTAGCTTGATTTGAGCTTGTTTGAGTCATGCAGTGAAGTTTGTTCTTAAAAGAGGCTAAAACTGTAGCACTTGTCTTCTCACCTAAAAACACTAAAACTGACAAACCAAACACATAAAGAGGAATTAAAAATTTTGAAAGTAAATAATAAAATCAAATAACTTGGGTTTCCACCAAGAAGCACTTCTTTAACATCATATTAGCTGGACATTAATGTTATCCATCTTCATCTATGGTCCTGATGGTTTCATCATGTTGTTTGCCTCCATATTTTCGAATGAAGAGCAATCTGCAAAGATTGTGGCTCTCACTGCTCCTCTACTTCATCATAAACTGTAAAAGATGTATCTTTGTCGCTCTATGGCTTGGAAACTTCAATTTGATCTTGCCAAGCATAAGATCATACAGATTTATCCATGGACTTGTTAGTTTTTTAGCTTTGGAATTTAGAAAATTGTGCATTTCATCTACATTCATCTTTTGCAACTTTGAGATGCTCCACCCAAATTTGATTACCTTTTTCAACATAACCTCCACAAAACCAAGTTCCCTCTCTAAATAAGGTTCAGAAGATACAAGCACTAGCCAAATACTTGATTCTCCCTCAATTGAGCACATAGAGAAAGATGGTAACGGTGTAAGATCGGTTGTGGGATGGCTATCAATTGATGGAATTTTAGGTAATGGATGGGTGGGTGTTTGGATTGGGGTGAAAATTTGGATTGGATGGAAGGTAGAGATATTGAAATATCAGGAGAGATGGGGCTTTCCAAATCCAGTGTTTCATTCTCATAGTTCTCATGTATTTCATTCTCCTCACTAGAGAACTCATTAGTACTTCTATTGATCGTCTCATCATTAGAAAAGAAGTCATCTTCATGGATTATTAACCACTCAAAATATGAAATGGTCTAATATTTTATACTTCTTCCTCTTCCCATTTTTCAATACGGGACTACTCAATTGAATCATTATCTTTATAGTATCCCATATGCCTTACATCACCATTATCCTCACCATACTTGTCTTCTAATGAGACATCATCCCTTAAACATCCTTGCATGCTCTATTCTGATTTGTTCACTTTAGTGTGAATTAGGAAGTTACCTTGATTTGACTCCACATAACTGACCAATGCTCTAATTTTCTCTTCAATTCTTTTATAGCTGTTAGTTAATTCGTTGTCTTTGGCATCCAATCTATCTTTCTCTTCCTATTCCTTATATGTTTTCTTAGTGGATTCCATAAACTTTTTTAATGTAAGCTCAAGGAATGACTTTTCCTCCTTGTATGGCATACTCTCATCATAAGTGGAATTTATGAACCTCTCTAATGTAAGTTCAAGGGATGACTTCTCTTCACTTGGTGGTATATTTTGTCTTTCATTCCACCTATAATTATTTTAGAAGTCAGGCTGATAATAATATCCTTGGTCATAATATTGACTTCCATTGTTGCCCTATTCCGGACTTGGATAAGAAGTCTAATGCCGAAAATTGTTAAAATTCATGAACAAAATCTACAAACACAACTTAAAAAAAAAAAAAAGAATTAAAAACACAAAATGTCTAAATTGATAGAATATATAAAATCAATTGATAGTCATACTGTTGCCTTCCCCAGCAATAGCACCAAAAACTTGTTGTGTGATTTTTGCAAGTTGTGAGGCCTTGCCCGAGCACTGATCCAATATGCTAAAGGGAATCGAAATGCTCATTTGGAAAAAAACTCACGAGGAAGCCCTCAGGCTTATCTTTAATAGATTTGAAAATTATTTCTTAGAGTTGCCCCTTAATTTATTTTTATTTGGAAAAATATAAGGAAAAACTCATTTGACTCTAATTATTACCCAAAGGAAAAAGATCACTAGCCTTAAAACCAAAGAGGATTTAGGGACTAGGTTTTCGATTTATTTTAACAAAATAACTTTGGCCAATGAATATAAGAGTGACTTAAAATATATTTCATGAACAAATTAAAATGCATGAACAATTTATAATATGCATGAACATTCAATTCATCTATTTCAACAATAAAGTAAAAACATAGCTAAGGTTCGAAATAAGAGAAAGTTAATATTATAAGAAAATCCCAAACTAAGAGGATACCTCCTCTAGCCTTTACAAGTTTTAGGAAAGTCACATATTCCCCAAACTAAACCTAATATCAAAGTAAAGGAAAGCAAAATAAAAGCAAGTGAAGAAGGTGATAGGGGAGAGAGTTTGTTGGTTTTAATTGGATTCGATGCCTGAACCAAGCATGCCTATGTATCCTTTTAAATGGGAATCAAAACCCATGCAATTCTCTCTTCTTGTGAAGGAGTTAGTTTAGCCTAGCCACTTTATCATGTTTTTATTGATTGATTAAAAGAGGATTGAGTTAAATAATTAATTTAGTTGATTACCAAGTTTGATTAGCTAGCAACCTAGATGAATCAATTTAATTAACTAACTAAAAAAGGCAAAGAAATTTAGACAAAAGAAAATTAAAGGAAAAGGGAGCTTACCTCAGATGACAAGTGACGTTTGGCCTCAGATGGTGGGCGGCGATGGTGGGCGGCGGCTGACCTTCGACGGTGGGTAGCGACTGACTTAGGATGGCGGGTGACGACTAGCCTCGGATGGTGGGCAGTGGCTAGCTTTGGATGGCGGATGACGATTGGCCTCGGATGGTGGGCGGCAGCTGACTTTGGATGGTAGGTGGTGGCTAGCCTTGGATGGCAAGCGGTGGCTGGCTTTGGATGGTAGGCGGTGACTAGCCTTAGATGGTGGGTGGCGACTAGCCTCGGATTGGAAAAACAAGCCTTGGGCAAAAGACTTGCCTTGAACAGGCGAGCATAAAGCCTTTAAATAGTAGGGTAGGAATCAAGGAGAAATCCCCCAACTCGCTTTGCAAAGCAAGGAGCAAATGCAAAGAATTTTGCTTGAAGTAATACTTTTCAAGCTCTAGAAGTTAGTGATTTGAAGTGTGGAGAGGTCATCTATATATAAGAGGACAATTAGAGCACAACATGCATCAAATTCTAATATGAGATTGCAAAAAATTGAATTTTCATTGGAGTTACCATAGAGAGCTTTGCGGCGTCGTAGAGCTCTCTACGGCATTGCCGAATAGGCCTTTGCAACAACGGACCTATTTTGGCCCATTTTGCAATTTTCGCTCATTCTTGCTCGTTTCTCGTCCATTTTTCACGATTCCATTTGCGTTCTACTCATTACTCAATCCTAGATGATTTGAAAGGGTAATGCCAAAATGAAATGTTTTGATTTTTCCATTTTGAGAGTTTTCAACTTTTAAAGGTTTGTTTACCAAGTCTAAGTACTTCTAAGGTTCAAACACATACTAAAAGGTGCAAAATTAAAGGCTCACATAAGTGCACAGGTCGTAAACAAGTAATATAGTAGTGAAATAAGTGTCTATCCCACGAGTAAGGTTTAACAAGTACCAAAACTATTGAATATTCTATTATTTAGACTATCATATAAAAAGTCTTGTAATTTAAATTAAACTAGATATTTAGTGTTATTGTACAGGTAAGTAAATTGTGAATGATTGAACTAAAAAAATCACATCAAGATAAATTCCTAAGTAAGTGGTGGGGTCATAGTGGTCCTACTTAAAAACCACTTTCCTAGACAGAATATTATCAAGATAAGCAATTTAGTAGAGCAATAATTCACTAAAACTATACCCAATAATAAAATAATTAATTACAAAATTTAAAAAAAACTAATTCAATGTATGAAAATCCTAGCATTTAGATTTCATCAATTAATTACCTATGGTGTTCTTATGTTTTCTTGGTTGGCTTAATTTTATTAGAATTAATGATTAGATTTTCCCCTAATTATGTAAAGTTCTCTCTTAAGAAAAATCACAAAGTATTTATGTTAACCTTATGTCTACTCTCGTGATCACAAGCAATTAACAAAAATCTATTAAATTTTATGGAAATCCTTTTAACAATGACAAAGGAGTGTTCTTATCTCTAAGCAACACGTACCCTAGGTCTAATATCTTAATGAACTAATATTATACTTCCACTCTTGCTACTTCACATAATATCTTTAAAATGTAAATAGTGATCAAGTATTCACAAGCATTAAATTCTAAGATAAATGATTAATCCCAATAATCAAAACACGCAATCAATCAAATATAAAACACCATAAAATAATCAAGAGATTACATCTAAATTCTAGAAAGATAAATTTAGCTATTCATAATTAAAAGAGAAGAAACAATTAAATTAACAATCAAAATAACAAACATAATAACAACTTATAATTAAATTCATGAGTAAAGTTTAGAAAGAACTCTTTATGGGATACAATCTTTGATGAACATGAGCTCCAAAACTTCTCTTCTTGAAAAAAATAACAATAAAAAAAATCTACACTAAAAAAATTTATGAAAATCTCTCTACATCTATTTTTTTTGCTACTTCAAGTTATGGTTTTGGAGAAGAGAGGTAATGCCTATTTATAGTCAAATTCCACCTTCTTTTTCAACCATATTGCATTATTGGCTGCATCATTATTTTCATGACATCAGCATCTGCATCATTTATTTTATGACATCATCACCTGCATCATATATAAAATGACATCATTGTCTGCATCATTTATAAAATAACATCATCGCCTAAGTCATGACATTATTGCATCATTGTGACATTATTTTGATTTGCAAAAATAAAATAAAAATACTAAAAACATATTATAATTTATTTATAAATTGTAGAACTATTTATTTCTAAAAATAAGTAATAATATTATTGCATTCTCAGGAACTAAGCTAAAATTTGAGTTTAATCAAATAAAATAACTCTAAAAATGTAGAGTTATCACCTCACAGTTGGCGACTTCACTGGGGACTTCAAAATCTTTTTCAAATAAAAGACAAAGTGGATTATTTTGGTAAAATACCAAGTTTGACTTTAATGCAAAACAACTCTTTTCATGCATCACTACATTGGACTCCTCGTCCAAATACCCTAGCTTCCTAGGAAAACAAAGGATAGAAAGTAACATCGAGTGGACAACCTTCCTTAGGTCTACTTGCCGATAGTGAAATTATCTAGCCCACGACGTATCCTCTAATCCTTTTAGTGGCAAAATGAGTATGCACATATCATTGGACCAGCGCGAGGCTCCTTGTCTCACATGTGGTTAGGTATATCGCATCTTTAGTGTGATGGGTTCCCTTCAAACCACCTTAATCTTTTCATGTAATGACTCATGGAACCTTCCTTTAAGATTGTATGCACCATAATACTGAACTTGGTATATCAATATCATAAAACCTTTTTCAATCATTTATGCATACATGCATGCATAGCTTGAACCTTATGAAGAGTCCAAAACCTATCCAAACATCTTCATACCCAAAACCCATGGTCATCACTCAAAGCCCATGGTCCACCTAAACCCATAGTCAACACCCAAAGTCCATAGGCCACCTAAACCCATAGTCAAAACCCAAAACCTATGGTCCACCTAAACCCATGATCAACATCCAAAGCCTATGGTTCACCTAAACCCATGGTCAACACCCAAAGCCCATGGTCTACCTAATCCTATGGTTAAGACCAAAAAATCATGGTTTACCTAAACCCATGATCAAAACCCAAAATTCATGGTTCACCACAACCCATGGTCAAAACCCAAAGTCCATTAGTCTACCTAAACCCATGGTCAAAATCTAAATTCATAGTAAAAATAAACTCGTCTATGGTACCCTCATCTTTGTCCATAATCCTTATCCAAGCTAAACACTGACCTAACTCTATAACCTAAACATTGACCTAGCTTTCATCTTTCATAATCCTTACCTAAGCTAAACATTAATCTAGCTTTATCCTCAACAATCTTTACTAAAGCTAAACACTGACCTAGCTTCATTCTTATCCATAATCCTTACCCAAGCTAAACACTGATCTGGCATTATCCTCAACCATCCTTACCAAAGCTAAACACTGGCCTAGCTTCATCCTTATCTATAATCCTTCCCAAACTAAATGCTGACTTGGTTTCATCTTTTACAGTACTATCCAAATCATAACCCATAGTCTAGTCCAATCAAACCCATTATCCAACTATCACCAAACCCGTAGTCCACCTGACATCTAAATCCATGGCACATCTATAACCCAATCGCAAAATCCATGGTCACTCTTCATAAATCATAATCCCAATTACTTAAAGCTAAATTCTAGCATAGTTACTTACAGCTGAAATCCAACCTAGCCACTCAAAGCTAAAATCTAACCCAGCCACCCAAAGCTAAAATCTGACCTAGCTCCCATAGCTAAATACCTACCTTACTAATATCATACACCTCTACCCTCATCTTTATCCATACACTATCAACCTAACCATAAGACACTGTCATCCATTACCATTAAACCTAAGGTCCTTGGTTTGCCATACCTCACCATAACCCTTTTTTCCAAAGTTTGATACTAACCCAGTTCCTTTTCCCTTTCAAAGGTTGACAAGATGTCTGTTGCTGGAGATGAAATCACTACTACCAGAGCTAGTAAAATCTTTAACAAGCTTCTTGCTAGGCTCTCTGAATAATATGAAACTATGATAAAGAGGCAAGATGCCTATTTTCAAGACCTGTTCAAAGCCCAAAGGAGGGCTATTTTGCAAGATGTCTGTATCATGATAGAAAAGACCTCCTTAGCCCAAAGCTTAACTGACCCAAAACTACTCAAACTAGACCCAAAGCTTGCTCTTTATCCTATTCTTGGATCCACTTCTAGAGCTGGTTCAAAAGATAAGGAGCCTGCAAACACTAACACCATTCCACCACTACCCATTCCATCACCTGAATTCCTCAAAAATAACTCAGCTTTTCAACATATGACAATTCAACCACCAAATTTTACCCCTACTCTCACTTCCCAACCTGTGGATCCTTTCCAAAGGAATGGAGCCAACCCTAAACTTAAAGTCTTTATGGAAAAAGTGGAGCACATGTTGAAGGATCTGAAAAAGAAAGAGGACCTAGTTGATACTAGATTCCTGAGTTTGTTTCCCAATCCAAGAGTTCCTCATAAGTTCAAGATGCCAAATTTTAACAAATTTGATGGAACTACCTGCCCTAAAACCTATCTTAAGGTGTATGTAGGGGCCATGCATCCTTTAGGAGTGGACAATGAACTTCTTGCCCCATTGTTCCAACAATCTCTGACTGGTGCTACTGTGAAATCATTTTGTAGACCTGGATGCTTCCCAAAAATGGACCTGGGATGACATTTGCAACATTTTTGTTAAGTAGTATCATTATAACATTAAGGTTGATGTAACAAGAAGAGACATCAAAACTACCAAACATTATGCGAAAGAATCCTTCTCCGCATTCCTTACAAGATGGAGGGCTAAAGCTGTTTAAATGGTAAATAGGCCAACCGAGCAAGAACAAGTAGATATCATTGTCAAAAATCTACTCTTGACCTATCAAGCCCACTTGTTAACACAATACCTACCCACCTTCAGAACTTTAGTTACAACTGCATCAAAAGTAGAAGATTGCATCCAAAGTATATCATTTCAAGTAGAATTCCCCAACACCAACCTAAACAGTGATGAGGAATCTATATTCGACTCAACCCCACCTTACCTCAGCCCTAGAAGACATGTCATGAAATAGTTCAAGTTCAATTAATTTGACCTGTCTGAGATTGAATTCCAAGTCTAGACCTAAGTCCAAGGCCAAATCTCAAAATCTGAGTGAGAGTCTATTGTCATATTTTTTCCTATATTCTTGTCAACCATAACGGTTTCTTTTTGTCATCTTATAATAAAGTTTCCTTTATGGTAATGCATCTTCTTTTCAGTATTTATGCATTAATTTTCTTATCTTCCTTGTTTAGTTTGACACGGATGAGCTTAAAAAAAAAAAAAGAAAAAGAAAAAGAAAAAAAAAAGAAGAAAAGAGAGAGATGAACAAATGATCAATTAAGTCCACCATAATTAGCATAGATCAGAATTTGATTTATCCTCATTCTCTCAAATCAACAATCGCTTCACTGGCTCCTAATTAAAAAAAAAAGATCAAGTAATGTACCTCTCATCAAACAATTGAGGCCCAAAGAGCAAATCAAATGGAATTACCTATTGCACATCGGGTAATCAAATAATGCACTTCAACAAGTGGCAACAATTTCAGAGAAGACCTTTGTCAAACTCAGAATTCAATGCTGAGAGCCCCTTAAAGTAACAAATCATGGTGGAGTGTATTCTTCCAAATTTTATTAATACAAGCTCGCTAAGCTGAAAACCAAAAAGGGCAGTTTGGGCAAAAGTTAGAGCTGAGAAGAGAGACAGAGAGAGAGAAAGCTCATCCAAGTCATCTTCCCTCATGTCCAAAGTTGTCAAATCATCTTCAATCAATCCATCTGATCTTATGTCTCCAAAGTTATCCTTCACTAGAGGTTCATTCTCTAAGGATATACTATCTTCTATGCCCTTACCCTATAATGGGGGCATGTCTTCCTAGGTCATCATTTGTTGTCAATATGTCCTGTCACTTAGCTCAAAGAGCTAAGGCACCATCTCTCACAGTTGGGAACATGATCCCCAAGCTATCTTTTTCCACTAGCCCTTTAACCATTCTTAAGGGCTCTTTCTTTTAGCCAGTGTAGTCAATATGTCATCAAGTCAAACTAATTAAATGTCACTCTAAGAGTCTCTTCAATCTCAAACAATAAGAAAAGCTTGACTTGCTCTTTTTTATAATTCATGCTACAAAAAGCAAAATCATACAACCTTCATGATTCTTTTCAGAAGTTTTAACCTACCTTTAAAACCATTCTCGAACTTTATAAAATCATACTGTTCCATCCCAAGCCTCATTGGTAAATGATATCATCTTTTCAAAGCTCAAGCCATGTACCACCATTTTCTTGGCAAAACCAAAAGATGAGGCATATCTCCCAAAGCCCATCATCCTCAAGATTGATTAAGAAGGACTTAAATCAATCAAGGCTCATCTCATGCCTCTTTGGCAAACATCTCATGATCCTTAAAAGATTAAGCCTCATTGGCAAAACACATAATCCCTGAGATCCTTAAAGCTTGCATACCATTATGATGCAACCATGTCAAAAGGGAAAACCCTTATCCATCAGCCTATGGTATCCTAGTGACCAAAACCTGTATCACCATACCTAAGCCAAAGCTAACCATCCAAAGCACCCTTGTAGAAAACTATCTTCAATACCTAGAAGCTTTCACCATAAAACCCAAAATCAAAAGCCTTCAACATGAAGCCCAAAACCAAAAGCCTTCACTATGAAGCCTAAATCCAGAAGCCTTCACCATAAAGCCCAAAACCAAAAGCCGTCATTATAAAGCCTACAATAAGAAGCCTTCACCATGAAGCCCACTCCTAAAAAGCCTTCACCATAAAGCCTACTCCTAAAAGGCCTTCATTTATAAATCCATGATCTCCTTTAACGAAAATCAAACTGAGCCTTTCAAATGGATTTCCTAACCAGACCTACCCTCCTTAGCCAAGACCTTTTCTTATAAGGATTGATCCTCAACCATAACTTTCAATGGGCAAATTGAGTCGAGCCACCCATATTAACATTCCCATACCCCTTGTCTTTTAGAGATATAACCTTCTCTAAATCCCAACATCAAGGCCTGACAGATAGCTTTGATCCCAGCTTTTCCAACATCAATGCCAAACAAATAGCTTTGATCCAATTCCTCCCAACACCAAAGCTGAACATATAGTTTTAATCCTAATCCTTCTAACATCAAGGCCTAACAGATAGCTTTGATCCCAACTTTTCCAACATTAAGGCCAAACAAATAGCTTTAATCCTATTCCTCCCAACACCAATGCCAAACAGATAGTTTTGATCCTAATCCTTCTAACATCAAGGCCTAATAGATAGTTTTGATTCCAACTTTTCCAACATCAAAGCCAAACAGATAACTTTGACCTTATTCCTCCCAACACCAAAGCCAAACAGATAGCTTTGATCTTAATCCTTCTAACACCAAAGCCAAACAGATAGCTTTGATCCTAACTTTTCTAACATCAAGGCTGAACAAATAGCTTTGATCCTATTCCTCCCAATACCAAAGTTGAATAGATAGCTTTGATCCCAATCCTTTCAACATCATAGCCTAACAGATAGCTTTAATCCTAACTTTTCCAACATCAAAGCTAAACAGATAGCTTTGATCCCAATCTTTCTAACACCAAAGCCTAACAGATAGCTTTGATCCCAACTTTTTCAATATCAAGGTCGAACAAATAACTTTGACCTTAATCCTTCCAACCACCAAAGTCGAACAGATAGCTTTGATCCCAATCTTCTCAAACATCAAAGCCAAATAAATAACTTTTATCATAATCTCCCTAATAGTAGGGTCAAACAAGTGGCCTTCCTAAACCAATTTGAATTTCCTAGGTAGACCAAATCTCCAAATCTTAAAGTCTAGGCTGAATAGATAGCCTTGATTAAAATTCACTAAATCATCTTTACCTCCAATAATTAGGCCAACATATAGCCTTAATTGAAGTTCACTATGACCATTCTCACATCCAACGCCAAGGTCAAACTGATAGCCATTGACAAAACCTCATTTATCCTAGGGACCCTCTCCCAAAAGGTTCATATTTTTATACCATGTTTGTCCTTCATAAGGTTTAATTTGCACAAAGCATGAATGCCCTCATGTATGTCAAACATAAACAGATATCACAAGCCCAAAATCTGACATGGCACAAGCCCAGAGTCTGACATAGCATAGTCCATAATCTGACATGGCACAAGAATATATAAGCCTATAATTTGACATGGCATAACAATACATGAGCTAAAAATTTGATGTGGCACGAGCACAAGCCTAGAGTCCGACATGGCATCTCTTCCTAAGATTCACTATCATCAAAATTGCCTTTTGCTTAAAGCCAATTCTGATGAGGGGGCAGTGGTGAACCCTCAAAATTACACCCTTGGGATCAGGCTGTAGCTTGGCACCTATTAAGATTAGTACACTACGAAGAGCCAGTACAGCGATCCCATTAGCCGGTTAACGGGTAGGAGTCAAGGGAGCAATGCCCTATTGAAAAATAAATTTCCTAAATATTTCACCTTCAGATGAATGATTTTTTATTACGAATCTATAGATTAAGCCGAGCTCAAATCATATCAGAAACGGACCAAAACTAGCCAAAACAGTGTGAAATTAAGTCAGACCAGCTCTAGCCAAAACAATCGGCGTGCAACTAGTGCTGCTGCTGGCACCCAGCGGTGCTTCTTCCACTTGCTTTATAAATAGAGCTTCCATTTCAGCTATTTGACATAAATTTTGAGATGGATTTTGGAGAAGGATTTGATGGTTTTTGAAGCAGAAAATCACCTATATTGCTATTCTTTTTATGCTGAAATTCTTTTTTAAAAATTGATACAAAAATCTGTCATTTCAACTTCTCTTTTTACAACTATTATTCTGTTTTGCTAACCTTTTCTGTTTAAAGTTTAACTTCAGGGTTTCCTAAATCTAAGGTGGAGCTTAGATCTAGAGTTAAGCTCACCTCGTTCATTTGAAGATTAAGAAAAGCAAAGGTATAATCTCTTTTCTTCCTTCCATTTCTAAAATTCTAAATTCAAATCTAGAATTCTCTTCATCCTATCTTTCTTTAGGTCTAAAACAGAAAAAATATAAAATTTATTAATTTAAAAATCAAAATTAAATTAATAACCAAACCAATATTTTTTCTAAACCCCTGCTTTGCAAGAAGGAAGAACTGCATGGGGTTTGATTCCTATTCAGTAGGATACGCAAGCTGCCATTCTATAAGGCATCAGCTCCAAAATCTTTTTAACAACATCTTCCCCTTTTACTTTGATTTATTTGTATTCATGCTTTATTTCTGATTCTATATTAATTTAGTTAAGAAATGTGTGCTCTTCCTAGTACCCATAAGGGCTAGAGGAAAGATCCTCTCTATTTCATTTATTTTGGTTTTGTAATAATTAAGTAGGATTTATCTTTGCTTATTTATTCACAACTGTCATTTCATTTAATCATCTATAACTGTTTCATTCATCATTTTACTCCTTTTTATGCATACACAAAAATTGCCTTTTTAAGAGTTATTTTGCAACTTTTTGCCAAAAATTCTAAATACCAAAATCTAATCTTCGAATCCTCTTTGGTCACTCTCAGATTAGTGCTTTTCCATTGAGATAAATCAAATATTTTTGGAGTCAATCAATTTGGATTTTTCTTTAATTTTTCCAATCAAAATAAATAAATTAAAGTGGCGACTCCCTTTTACAAATTCCAAATTACAAAACTCAATTTTCTGAACCCACAGCGAGTTTCAATTATGGAGTTTCTTCAAAGAGAATTTTGATTCCCCTCAGTGGATAGGACCAGTGCTTGAGCAAGGCTTCATAGTAAGGCGAGAGTATCCAACCTCTAATAGGGGGAACGCCTAATTGTAATACTTTATCAGTCTTGCATAATGTGATACGTGTGAATGAGTAACGCTTAGGCCGCTACTCTTTTATTTACATATGGGAAGCACTTCGCTTCCAAGAATTTGTTATTTCTGCTAAAGATATTTTTTTTGTCTTAAATGAGAAATTGATTCATAATGACAATTTTGATTAACATTGCTCCATTATTACAATGAGCCTATCCTGATAATGAACCATATAATCACTTTATATTGTATTATTTTATACTCTTTGAGCTCTGTCTTATTCCTTAGTTGTTAAAATTTTTCATGCCAAGGTTGACAAGTTAGCAAGGTAAATTCTAAGCTTTATTCTTCTGCTTGGAAATTGCAATGCTAATTTTGATGTTTTGAATTTTGGATATGTAACTTTGAAGACCAGTACTCTAGAGCTCCATGGTTACTAAAAGTTTAGTACTAATGTGTTATAGGATTTGTATATACTGTAAACTGTACTGTAATTATTATATTTTAGTGCATTAAGTAATGAACATATGGTTGATATATAAATTATAAAATGGGAAATTAAACATGATGAATATGAAGATGGTAATAATGAACATTTGGTAATATATAAAATGACAAAACAATAGTTGGCAATAAGAAAAGGCAATTGGATTCTGATCTTGGGATAAGGTTCAACACAGTAAATGGTAAAGAATAATAAATGAAATGAAGTGTTACAATGTTTAGATGACTTTATGTTTCCTTGTACCCTAGGACCATCACAACTTAAAAAGTGTGTCGTGACATTCACTAATGCTGAAAGAGAAAAAGGTATCGACATTCTCATCTTGATCAAAATGAGATATGCTTATAAATGAAAAGTTTCATGAATGCTTCCAAAACAAGGTAATTTTGTTTAAAATTATGTCATGCTAATAACCTAAAGAATTTTCATTAATAAAAATTGATTGTTATTAATATGGTAGGTTTTGAGCAAAGTGGGCAACTCGACAATACCAAAAGAAATTATAGCATTTGTTAGGGGTCCTAACAAAGTTGTAAAGAGATACTATGGCATCATTATAAAAGGAATAAGGTTTGATACAAAATCATGAGAGGTTCAAACAGTGACTCAAAATAGTGTAGTTAATACTGCTGAAGAGGGTGGACAAATTTACTATTGTTGATTGAAAGACTATTGAATTGGATTATTATAATCTTTTCAAAATATTATTATTTAAGTGTGAGTGGTTTGATGTTTATACTAGTATGGGCATAAAAAAAGATGAATCTTTATTCTCATTAATTTTTCTCATCAAATACATATAGGGGTAAGACTAAAGGATGACCCATATGTATTTTCTTCTTAAGTTGAGCAAGTGTTCTATGTGAAAGACTCCAAAAGTGTGAATTGGTATGTAGTTTTGAGGGTATCATCAAGGGATGTTTATTATATGGGTAATGAAAATTAAGAGGATGATGTTATTGACCTAGCAGAATTGAATGGTCAAATTTTGAATGAGGAGCAGCCTAGTTTGGTTAGAACTTATTTTGATGAAGATGATTAGGACTCTTATTTAATTCTTTATTATTAGTTTTATTTTTAATAGTTTCAACCTACTTGGTTTGAAGTATGACTTCATTTTTCTTCATAGTATAAAGGATTATTTGCAATGTAATTATAATGGTTATTTTAAGTTTATAGACTCCAATAATTGAATTATGTTTAATATTAATAATGTGTTTCACTTTATTTAAATTTGTATTTCTTATTTGGTTTTAACAAATTTCTTATGAAATGCATTCCTTTGAACCTAAACCAAGACTTCTCAAGTAAGCTCTTAAATAATCAATATATCTTTTTCTTATTATATAGAACGCACAAATTTGAGTTATGCATTGATTTTATTTATAGTGAAAGAATGGCAACAAGGTAGACTTCCAAGTGGATTAAGGATAGTCACAATTACTTCTTTAAGTGAGAAACATCTCCCACAAGGTAGAGAATGCCAATGTATCTTATTCTGAAACCAAATCTGGCCAAGCCTAGGGTCACAATGCGACACATCACCATTTCAGTCTCAAATTAATTAAGAAGTTCAACAAGTTATTGATGAAGAATACACTAAAATTATTGGTATTTATGCTTTTATTCTTCTTTTTGATCTTTTTGTTCTTTTTTTAACTGTAATTAGTTAGTCTTGTACCTAATTTAAAATAGTAGATATATGACAATGACATGCTTATTACTAACTATTCTTAAACAATTTAAAATAGGAGATGCACCTTGCCAACATGTGTAGTGGAAATTTTAAAAATTTATCACATTGGAATTTTCAAACGACTAAATATAAACTTAAATAAATAATTAAATAAATTATTCCTATTTAATTATTATTATTATTATTATTTAACTCAAAGATTTAATTGGTAAGTTGGATCTTATATATATATATATATATATATATATATATATATATATATATATATATATATATATATGTATATATATATATATATATTTATTAACATAATTTGGATTCAAAGTTAAAAATCGTGTTCAAACTTGACTCGTTTTGAGCTCAAGTCTGAATTGTGCTTGAAAATTGTATTCAAATTAATATAAAAACAAAAGTATCCAATTAGTAAAAAAAAAATCTAATTATAAAATTGAGTATTATATATTTTAAAAAATTAAGAGTATGTGTATTTTAATCAAATTGAATTACCAAAAAGATTATAGAAATATATTTTTTTGGGTGCCAAATTTATTAGGATAGTAATAATAATAATTATTATTATTATTATAGACTTTTCTTTGAAAATTAAACTTTTCAACTATTTGATAAAATTATAAAATATAATATTAATAAAACTAACTGTATGCATGTATTATTATTAATCTCACATTTACAAAACATAAATCAGAAATATATATATATTAAAACATTATAAATGAGCCTATAAATGCGTTTATATTAATTGAGCTGGTCGAGTCGAATTTAGTTTTTCTCAAATTTGGCTTGTTTATTAATAAAGCATGGAATTAAGACTAAAGTTGGCTCATTCGTACAAGTTTTTATCCAGTCGAATATCGAACTACTTGCGAATGGTTTGGCTCAATTGCAATCTTAGTATTTAAAAAAAAAAAAAGCCTTTTATGGTTTTTTAATTATATTGATTAATTAATTTTTATTAAAAACTACGATATTCAAATTTAATGTGCAAAAATTCAGAAAACGATTGCTGTAATTCAAGAATAAAATAAAATAATTAGAATTAGTTAATGACAGTTTATAAATTGGCACCAAAATAGGGTAGTTAAATTAGGAGAATTTGTTATTGTTTAAATTAGTTACCATCACTCCTGCGAGAGTTGACATTTTTTTAAATTTTTTTTTAACAAACGGTTAAAAAAAAAAAGGCGTTTAAATTTGCTCTAAGACAATTGTAGCAGTAGTTAAAACTGCCTCAAGAAATCGCCGCTACAAGAGTACTCACCTCGGCAAACTCCAGAACTACCGCTATGCTGTATTGACGACTGTAACAGTGGTGCCTTTGGGGCGATTGCCAAAAGCGCCGCTAGCAAACGGCCCCTATACTAAAATGCAACCGCTAACCTCTTTTAGTGCCTATGTCTTCGGCAGTATATTTCGATACCAAAGAGTCCGATATTTCTTTTATTTCGGACAATAGACATTATAAAAATCATCAGGTAAAGAGTACACCTGAGTACCTTATTTGCCTGTGCCCAATTTTCCATTTTTTTTTCAATCGAAGGTAGCTTAGGATCAGTAGAAGCATGTCCCACTCACCTAAAATTGTTTCCTATCATATAGTTCAACTTTGGAAATATCGAGAAAAGGCAGCGCAAATTGGACATTTGAGGCAGTAGGCACCACGGAGACGAAAGAAGTAGGCACATGAGTTGGACCATCAATTTGGACAGCAACAGCACCATTAACATGGCTGACAGACGGCACAACAATATGGTTAAGACCAGTAGCGTTTCCAGTGGCAAAAGTATGACTAGTAACGTTTTCAGCAGTAGCAAAATCAGATTCCTTAAAATTCCATATTCATGCATATTTCGTACAATGATTGTTCTCATGATTAATTAATTACTTCTGTTAGAAAAATATTACACACCTAAATTTAACACGGAATTGGTAAATTCTAATTTGAATTTATAGTGTACATGTCATAATCGTATCAACCAATTGTGTCCTGAAAAAAATAATTATATTATGCCGCGAACTAATCCATCATTAACATGTTTAACACGAGAATGAATCAAATCTCATATTGATTCTGAATGCAGAGAAAAAGAAAATCACTCTTCCATAATTTTTTTTTTTAAAAAAAACAAAAAAAAAAAGTGATGAAAATATATAATTTTCCTCCAAACGTAATTTTCCTTCAAGTAATGCTGTAACTTCTTCTATTGCGAATGAAATTTTTAAATGTTGAAAATGTTAATCGTTTTTCATTTAATAATTAAATCATAATTATAACTGTGCCGTGTTTACATAAATGAAATTATCGAATTGTCATGTTATGAAATCATCATGTTGTATTCACGTAGATCCAAATAATGTTATGCAGGACACAACATGAAAATGGACATTTACCCTCCCTAAACTACAATTATGAGTTCAGGAAATCTAGATCATCTGAAAAGCTCGCAGCATATCAGATAATTAGAATAAATAAATAAATAATCAATCACCTCTATTGACTACACTAGCTATGAACTTCCTGAATTTTCAAATAATCTCATAATTTTACAAGACATTCTTTATATTGATTCTTAGAAAATAAAATAAGAACATATTAGAACATTGACAAGATATATTACATTTTCCTTTTTCACTCTATTCTATCCTTCCCTTCTTTTCTTAAGAAAGAGAAAGGGGCCAAATGATGGAAAAGGGAGATCATCTATCAGTGGGCGACTTTCTTTCCGGAAACTACTCAGGTAGTCTAAGAACTGAGCACCGCTTAGGCTTGCTCAGTTATTCTAACACGGCCAGCAAATCCTGGTGCTATGTGGGTTGACACAGTAAAAATAGGAATCCCTCCATTTGGAAAATGATGCAGAATCATAAGCTGGTGTACCAACCACCGTTTCAAACTGCTCTTTTTGATCTACAGATACATTCAGGATATGGATTCTCATAAAAAGATTCTTCAGTCCTGAAACGCGCTCGGCCTTTTATTCCTGGCAATGGACCTTTTCGTTTCCTTGGAGTTCCTTGCCTACAATTTAATAAAAACTCAGCATCTCTTGCTCTTCTAAATTTGTTTAAAATTATGTTTATTTATTAAATAGACTTAGGTAGTGTTCAATAACTCCATTCAACACTTATAAAATTTTCAGCATTTAATTATTTTAAATTGTTTGGTAACTCACGTCTTAAAAATCTTAATTAAGCTAAAAATCACTTAAAATGATAGGTCAAAATTTTTGATTTAAAATATGCATTGAATACAATAAATGTTTAAGTTCTTCAAAATTTTTATAATTTGAAAATTATATCACTTATATTATTCAGCACTTAAAATTCAATATTTAAATTTTCAGCACTTAATTTTCAGTTTTACCAAAAAACACCATATGATAAACAAATTATTATATTTTCTAATTCTCTCTATTCCTTAAAACAAATTTCATCTCACAAGTACAAAAAAATAAATAAATAAATAATCAGTCTCAAGTGAAAAAATATCATATAAATTACAGAAAACTGCAACAAAATTACCTGTTCTTGTGCATGTCTTGTACAATGTCTGAAAATGAGGATCCTTTTTTCAGCTGTCCACTTCCTAGCTTATCAAATAGTTTGACGAGTCCTTTTCTGCAATAAATTACCAAATCAAAATCAGAGAACATATGAATATGCATGGGAAAAATTATGAAAAAAAAAAAGGGGGATGGCAGAAATTAGAAAGGAAATAAAAAACAATGTCTTTAAGGAACGACAATCAGAGCACATACTTGAAAAAATACTGCATAAGTGAAAAATTATGGCACTCAAATAGAGAAACGGACACATAACCTTGCATTTAAGTAATTCCCAATGAAATAAGCAGCCATTATTAAATTTGAATCAGCTGCATAATAGACTGACTGGAATACAAGTGTTTTGCACTAAATGATTTCAACGACATATTCAAACATGTGAATAAGCAATCCATCCATCAAGATAATTTACAAGGCAGTGAACCTTTGTTACTCAGATTATGATTTCAATGATACAACCAAAGCCCACGTAAATAAGCAATCCAACCATCAAAATAATATCCAAGGTAGTAAAACTAATACCAGATATGGCAAATATCATCCTACCTACCTAAGAAAGAACGGAAAAGTCAAGTTGAACTAATCACTTAGTCATATTTAGGGCCTTCAGAATTCAATAAAAAAGTTCCTGCAGTGTCCTACTCAAGCCTAAATGCAGAAAGTCAAGGTGATTGGGACTATTCCATGTTGGAGTTCATACAGGTACTTGCTGAGGTCATCATCTACCCCTAATTGGAGATACTAGAACTGGTCCAATTTAAACAGTCCTGTGCTCAGCTCTTATGCAACCTAGGAAATTTTACAACAACTTGATTGGATCTATACCTATCTGGGGTAATCGTCTTGCGATGCCCTAAGAATCTCCGGTGGCCCTCAACAGCTCTGGCCATGTTACCTGAATATGATGGAATAAAGACATCACTCTCTATTGAAATAATGTAATCAAGTGCTGCTGTCTGAGAAGCATGCTTAGCAAATGCTTTTAACTCCTCTGGTGTTGCCAATGTTTCCTGACAAATCCAACCAGTTCATATTAACAATATTGGCAGTTACGATAGCATCAAGCATTTTTCACTGCAATTACCTTCAAAATAATTGACCAACCTTAAAAACTGTATTTGGGAAGCAAGATGTGAGCTCTGAAAGGCGAGATTTGCCCCCATAAATTTCACCAGCTGCAATGTAAATAATTGTTGATGGAGAATAACCAAGAGCTTGAAGAAATATTCCCACCTCTTTGGGAGTTAAAGGACAAAATCCTCCCACTCTCTGTTCGGTTGAGTTTATCTTTTTCACCTTCCAATGGTTTGTATTCTCCCTGAAAACAAAACAAAACAAAATAAAGTGATCAATGTGGTAAATATAAGATACTGAGAACATTACTCCACAACCAAAACCAGTTATCCTTGACTTTAAGATGACAGGATGGGAATGAATAACAACCTAAACCTAAGTGACTGAACCTGTCTGCACATAGATGATCCTATCAGAGTCTGGCCAATCACATCAAACATATTAAAATCGAAGTATAAATAATTAGTTTTCTACATTCTACTCCAAAATCTCAGCAACGAGGTCAATATATTAAGGCCTTATGAATATTTAATAAAGGGTCAAAATTGTTGCAACAAATTGTAACCTAAAACAGCACTATTAATGGGTCAGTGGAAGGAAGAGGATTGTTAAGGTACACCTCATGGCTTCAAATTTATGCCTTGCAGCATTGCTGCAGAAGCTCCAAATGGTAGGCATGCAGAGGTAGCTAACCCTTCTCATATGAGCAACATGTCAAAATACATATGTATCATACGTGTCTGTCACTCATAAATGTGCCCACACATGCACAAGCACAGACAAGAGAGAGAGAGAGAGAGAGAGAGATATCCTCTTATATTCTCACCTCATTACCCGTAGTTCTTCAGATTCTGCCTCACTCAGACCATAAGTGCAACCAGTAAAAGAAAGCATGTCCTTCTCGTATCTCAGATGAAGTGCAATGTATCTTCCCCCACGTGATCTCAGCCGCTCCACCAGCTTCTGTGGTGTCATCGTCATGCATTCTCAGTACCTAATTTAACAGGAATCCCCATAGGAGACCTCAATGCATTGATACTGAAAATTAGCGTAAACGCAGGATCATGCACATAGTGTTGTAAAATAATACAACATGAATTATGAGGTTTTAGACACCCAAAAAAAAAAAAAAATTGTTATTTGAACAACTTTCAGCTGCAATTTAATCAGATACTCTACTGCTTAATATAGAAACTCGAGTATTTTCCAAAATCAGTTTCAATTTCAGATTACCAACTCATAATGTGAACAAACAGACCTTTCCTAGGCTTTCGATTGGAGGAGAGAAGCGAAGAGCATGATACAGCGCACGACATCTTAACCTCTGGATATCAAGAGGAAAATCATTGTTTGCAAGACGAGAATCTGATTTCGGAATATGAATCACCTGCAAAGATCAATTGGTAAACAGAAATCACAAATTTTAGCATAAAAAAGGCCCAGGAACTAATTAACAGAATTCTGATAAACATTGGAGACCAAGTGGATTTAGAGGAAGAGCAACTGTCCTTCAAAAAAAAAAGTGAACGACCAAGCATTTAATTCTGTTGTCAGCCTGAATTTAAAAAGCTGAACCAATTCAACCAAAAGCTAGAAACCCAAACAAAATAAGCCACCCATCATCTAATCCAAGACAAAAGTTTGAGGACCGATTAATTGAAAATTTGCCTGCAGAAACAGAAAATTTGAGTTTCTCATTAAATGTAACAATTAAATGTAGCAATTTTTCTACTTTTTCAAATTTACAATGACGTTAGAGAATAAAAGAATCTCCTATTTTTCTTAATAAAAATCCATTAGTTTTCTGATTGAAACACACGTGCACACATTTTTGGTGCACGCCAACCATTATCACCACACCACCCACTTGGCACCACCAACATGGATAACACCATTGGCACCTCCCAAATCCATTACCATCGACACCACCACAGTCACATCAGTATTGATACTGTCATCACTACCACCATAACCAACCATTGTCACTAGTCTTTCCATGACCTAGACCAAAATTTTTAACACCACTACCACAAACACTTGCTATAACCACACTACCATCATTGACTAAACCAGGTCCTCAATCACACACATTGCCACTTGCTACCACCAATGACACCACCACAACCACAGCCATTGTCACTTTGACACTATAATCATCACCACCACCATTACTACCACTCATCATCACTAGTGCCATTGCCATCAAACCATCATTAGTAGCCTCCTTGTCATTGTCCTCATCATTGTTGACCTCACTATCACCCTAAAACCACCCAGAGGATCACTCAAAGTATCACTATCTCCAAAACCATAACCACAATAGCCATTGGCTACGATACTATCACCACCCAGCACCATCATCACACTATGACCATTATTACTACATTTAAAGGTCACAGTTATTAAGGGCACAAGGTCCGTTAAGGCAGAAAGGGGTCTTGAAACCTAGGTGCAAGAAGCAGGTGCAAGCATGACAGTACATAAAAGACTAAAAATTTCCTACACAAGACAAGCATTCATTATAACATAAGAAATTTAAAATTCCATGCATCAATACTTTTGAAATCCAAACAAAAACAAGATTGAAAATGTTAAAAAGTCTTAACCAGAATCAAATTGCAACATTCCCTAAAACAATCACAAGACAACCACTATTCATCAAGAGTAACAAAGTGTCCATCATCATCATCAAATTCAAATTAAAGACTTCCAAGGTTCTTGTCTTCATCCTATTTATACTCCTTTCTATAATTAATCTCTTCTTCATGCCAAAGTACTAGGTGTATTGGCTCTCAAATTAGAATAGAAGATGATAATACTCTTCCCCCTTTCTTCATTCTTTAGTTGTCTGATCTCAAGAACAATGCTACTTTCCTTTTTTTTTTTTTTTTTTTTTTTTTTTTTGGGGTTCTTAGTCTTAATTTGCTTTGGTGTGCTCGAGTTCACTTTTTGCTCATTTACAAAGAAGCAGGATCAACAGCGGAGATTTGATTTTCAAATAACATTTATGAAAAACAAACTGCAGAATCAAAATAATTACTAAGGATGACTAGGTCTAGACCTTAGCAATAAGGTGCACGCCTCAGAAATATCACTTGCCTTTTAGGGTTAAGGCAAAAGGGGCATCTCAGCTATGTTAAGTGAATAGTTACAATGTTAAATTGTCAAATGCAAATACAATAAAGTTGCAGAAAACATAAGGAAATGAACGTGCATTCCCGATTTCCAATGGAAAATGAAAAACTGAAAATGCCAAAAAAGAAACTACTTTTCACAAGGCTTTAAATATCAGCCAACACGGGTGACCCAACATGGCTTTAAATATCAGCCGATATTATGCATCAGTTGTATGTCCTACTGATACAATGCTCCTAGTTACAACAACGGTGATTAGAAATTACATCTTAGATAAATTTCGTAATAAAATTATTTATTTGACTATATATTTTTCATTATAAATTACAATACACATAAGACTATGATTATTTAGTTGAATTATGTATTTGTTTGATATTTATTTGAGTCATTTTACAAGTTTGAAAACCTATTCACAACCGATACCGTATGATTCAATCCAATTCCATTACACGGTTTCTAATTCTGAATTTTGCTATTTAAAAACCACACACTCAACCCTCGTACATACTGCGCCAAACATCACAAGCAGCTAACATGGAATACTTGACATCTCCTCCCACATGAAACCCCAAGAAAACACACAAAAACAACATATTTGAGAATGACAATAACATACAAGCCCTGATTGTGGAGCAAAAACAGCCATGGATTTGAAAAGACTAATGGGAGAAAAGTGGCTTTTATACCATGTTTGAGTATCCATTCTAAAATCCAAAACCACTAGATGGAGGGAGACGTACGCCATATATACAATAAATATAGATTAATCAACACCTCCTCACAAGCTTGCAAGTATAGCATCTAAATTATCTACATGGTTGCGAACTTGTGAAAGCATAAAATGTAGCTCCGAATTTTATTTATCATGCTCAGCATTATTCTTTTCTCTGATGGTATCCTAATGTTTGTAACCAGAAAGGGGAATCCAATATGTTAGATAGGATCTTCACAAATCAAGAACACTGAGGCAGTGTTCGGTAAAAATGAAAATTTAAGAGCTGAATTTTGAAGTGTTAGATAATACAAGTACTGAAAATTTTAGATTACAAAATTATTTAAAAACTCAATGAATTATTATATTCAGTATAAATTTTAAGTTAAAAATTTTGACTTATCATTTTAAATGATTTTAGCTTAATTGAGACTTTTAAAATAAGCATTACCAAATGAATTGAAATAATAAAGTGTTGACAATTTTAATTTTAAGCAAAGAATCGTATTATCAGACGCCACCTAAGTTCATTATCATGATATCAAAAAGTCATAAGAAATATATGGGGAGTGTAGAAAATCCGTGGGCCTTAAGAGTATTGGGCCAAATGATATCAATGGCCATATAAGTGAGGCTGGAACCTCATATTGCACAAAACTAATTATCTTGTACTAAGGTCCAATCTACTCCACATATATTATACTTTATATTTTTATACCTTTCCTATGTGGGATTATATTTTCCAACAGGGAGTGCTCCTAACAACTGGAAACTATGCAAATTAATTTCTGTACCTGAAAGTCCATCCATAACCTTGTCATCTCTTCATAGTAACCCATGCTAGACCAGGAAGTGAAGTGTTTCCTTGCCCGAGGAAGAGATTCTAGTTCTTTGGGGAGCTCCTTGACAATCCTTACATCGTTTTGTAAACTTGAGATGAAATGAAGCTCATCAAATATATCTGAAAACGTACTGCACAAGGGACTCATGATTAGAGAAAAACAGCAACTTAAGGACTATGAATACCATAGAGAAGTTCAATATATGTGTGTGTGTGTGTGTATTGAACATAACATTGAAATAATGCTAGAATGGTCTGGAAATGCACCTTGAATCTTGCCAAAATGAACGCTTATCCAATTGGGGAATGACCAATGTAGCATTCATAATGTGTGCAACAGCCACCATGTCTGATATCTGCAGCAAAAGCACAGTTATTGAGTTTGAATACATAAATTTTTGCCGCATATTGAGTTGCTTCCACCAGAAATCCACAAGGCCCATCCACGTGACCTTCAATTACCACTGGTACATAACACTTTCTTGCTGATTCAAGTATGTGTTTATCTTTCATATGCTAATAATAACATCTACGGTGGACAGCCTGCAGACTTCATGTGTTATGCACAGCACTCGCAACAAATCATTTATCTATTCATAAAAATTTTCTTTGAAAGGTATTTAACGTTAAGATGTGTGAGGCCTTACCCGAGCAACGGTTCGGTCCACTAAAGGGAACCGTGATGCTCATTCAGATTTAGACTCACGATGGAATCCTCGGATTCGGATTTGGTTAATTTTGAAAATGGTTTTGGGAGTTGCCACCTTAATTTACTTTTAAATGGAAAAATTAAGGAAAAACCCAACTTTGACTCCAATTCATTAATTTTCATTTGATTACTTAAGGATAAAATCACTAGTTTCAAACCAGGTTGAATTTGAAAACTAGGTTTTGGTTTTAAATAATCAACATTTAATTCTCAAGTTTAATTTGACTTTAGAAAAATTGATTTCATGAATAAAAAATATTATATCACAATTAATTAAATGAATGAGCATGGTATGAAACATTCAAAAATTACATTAATTAAAAAAAGAAAAGAAAAGGTGATTGATTAGGATTTGGATTTGAGATTTGGATTTAGATTCCAAAGGTGCCTACGTACCCCATTGAATGGGGATCAAAACCCACGTAATTTGTTCCACAATTAAGTGGAGGGGTTTAAGGATTGATTTTATTAATTGATTTGATTTGGGTTTGAGAGGAAAAGGCAAAAGGCTGATACCTTGACTTTTGATGGGTTGAGGATTTTACCAGACCGAAATTCCATTTTATTAGGACCAGGTGATTGGATTGATTGGGAGATAAATAAATTAATTAAAATGATTAATTAACTAATTAATATGATGAAAATGGTGGATGGATTAATTAATTAAAAAAATTAATTAATTAATTAATTTGGATGAAAGGTGAGTTAAGAAAATGGTTAATTTTGGAGGAAAACTCTTTTTTTTAATTAAAATTAATCACTCAATTAATTAATTAATCTTTTTAATTAATTAATTAATCACTTTTTTCCAAAACCAAATTAATCCTTTTTCTCAATCCACCTTTTATCCAAATTAATTAATTAATCTTTCTATTTAATTAATCCATCAACCATTTTCATCATATTAATTAATTAATTAAAAGAATTAATTAATTAATTAATATGATGAAAAGGGTTGATGGATTAATTAAATAGAAAGATTAATTAATTAATTTGGATAAAAGGTGGATTGAGAAAAAGGATTAATTTGGTTTTGGAAAAAAGTGATTAATTAATTAATTAAAAAGATTAATTAATTAATTGAGTGATTAATTTTAATTAAAAAAAAAGAGTTTTTGTTAATTAAAAAAATTAATTAACTTGGTTAGGGTGAGATAATTAATTAATTAAAAAAATTAATTAATTAATTAGAGAGTGATTGGAGGGAGAAGTAGAATAAAAGTTGATACATAACCATTTGTATTAACTTTGGAGGTGTGTTGAAATGGAAGAAATGGAGAAGTATTTATAGGAGAAGTGGGTGACAATAGTTTGGGAAGTGAAAAAGTGAAAAGATTAAAAAGGTAGAGCTGAAAAAATGTTGAAAAATCATATTAGGGGCATTTTGGGAACTGCAAAAAGGGTAGTGGGGACCACCATCGGGCCTCTGGGCGGCACGCCTCCCAGGAGGGTGGTGGTTCCGCCAAGACTGTCGGCGGCACCTCTTTTTTTTTTTTTTTTTTTTTTTTTTAGAAATTGGTTGGTATGGAGTTTAGGAAGCACTAAGACTGCGATTGGATGATAAGAGTGTAAAATTGAGAGTTCACAAGATGCCAACATTTAAGAACATGGAAGCCAAGTAATTGCATAAGAGCTACTTCAAGAGTTCATGAAAGATACTGATCCAGACATTCAAACTGTGGCTGAAATTATTGTAACACCCTCATATGACAAGCCAAATGCAGGAATAAATTACAGATAAAATTATTGTTATGGCAGTCTCGTTTACGAGAATAGAAACAGCAAATAAGATTGGCAAAATACTAAGAAGGATATGTGAAAATACAAGAAATGGCCTTAAGAGAAAGTGAGCAGAGCACATTCATAAAAAGGTGCAAGTGGCAACCATTGAGAATAGGTTGAAAGGTGTGATTGTGATGGTCTTGACATGTCCAACCTAGATCAGTGAATGCCCTGGCACAAAAGGTTGAGTATATCTAAATCACATTAGTAAACAGGATGAGGTAGAACTAACATGATTTTAGGCGACGTTGTGATAAATGCTTTAACAGCATTCACCTTTGTATAAATGTAGCCCAAAGGGGAGTGGAATGGACCATACAGGATTAAAACTTAGTTGAGTTAAGTTGGCCTTGCCTAAAGAGAATGAGATCACACGATAGTGAAAACGTAAACCATAAGAAAATACAGGCAAAAGACAGTGAAAATAGATACATATGTCACAAACTTACACCAGTGCGCATTTGATTTAGTCCCCCATTGCTTTTCACAGTGATATAGTGGTCCCAACCTTTTGCAGCTGCCATTTCAAACCAGAATTAGGTAGAATCAATATAAATATGAGTGTATGTGGATGTCTGCACTATGGGTCTATGTTTGTCTATACATATTTGAGAAGGAAAGAGAGAGTAAGCTCTTCCCTTAAACTAGAACATGCCTGACTATGCTTAATAAAAACTTAAAAATGCTACCAAAGACCATAAATAATTAAATCAAATGGGTTCAGAGCTCTGAAATTATGTAGTCAACATCAGCTTCCCATACGTGAAAGAATGGTGGACAAACCCATGTGTCGGGCAAATGAAAGAACATATAAATAGGTATATCGTTTTAACCTTTATATTTGGCTGTAGGATTTACACAAGGGCGTAAACTGTGGTTGAGAGGAGTATCCCACAGTTGCTCATTGTACATCTGCAAAATTAAAATTACCCTTTCATATTCTCAAATTTCTATATTAACATATTAGTTAATTTATAAAATTTATTGTGCAAAGCTTATAGAGAATGATAAAATGATAACTTGTATTGCATTTCAGAAATGCAAGGGATATTTTTATATACAAGGAAAAAAATTATTGAAAAGAAAGAAATGAGAGTACGCTATTGAGGAAAAGAAATCTACGAATTCAATAGATGATTATAGGAGATACAAGCTAGAATAATGCCTTGCAATTGAGTTGGATGACACTAAGGTACCTCCTAAAAACCCCCCGTCCCCCACTCTCTATGATTATTAACTTCTCCAATGAAACCTTAAATCATTTGGATTATAAATATGAAAAACCATTAACAGACTTCCCCAAAGATCTGATCAGCAAAATCACAAATAATTTTATCTTAAAAAAAACACAAAATGCAAAATCCAAACCACAAAAAAACCATTTTCTGACTTTACTATAAGCATTATCCACAAAAGCAACACTCAATCCTCCATGAACAAAAATAAAACAAAGAAAACTGAAGATGCCTCACAAAATTACTACACTTAACTAGTCAGGTAACAAAACAGAACCAGCCATTTAACGACTCAAGGACTCAAAAGACCCACAAAACAAAACATGAATTCTCCTCACACAATTGAAACAAACATAAATAAATACCCTTCTACCCAATATCACCCAAATCAGCAAATCCCAAAAAATTTATTCTACGAAATTCTCAAACTTAATTAAGAAAAGCTGAAATTTTCTAAGATCGCTCATCCAAAAATAGTTCTTTAAAAAAAAATACCTGCACGGATTGAGATTGAGATTCGTATTCGGATTTGGATCGAGTTTGAGAGTGAGATTGTTGAGAGAAGAGAAGTTTAGGTTCATTTTCCGAAATGTCCTTTGCATTAAAAATAAAAATGAATAGAGAAAAAGCAAAGAGGAGGATTATGTAAAGAGTAATAGAAGACGGAGAAAGTTTTCTCGAAAGAAATCTGGACGCTGACGAGCTTTTCATGTGGTAATATGAATATCCTCTGTGATCGTTATTTGCCATTTCCAATTTCTCCGCTACACTAACATATATCTGCTGCTTGTGCCAATTTCTAAAACTTGGAGCTTCTAGCTTCTTATTTATGGCTATAATAACCCAGCCCAACTTAAGATGTACAAACTAACACCCCATCAAAAACCCAAACCCCTCCCCAAAATAATGAGATTGGGGGAAGATGCATTTTGGCCCTTAACATTTATCCCGTAGCGCACATATGCCCCTAAACTAAATTTTAGCTTAAATAATATGTAAAACACCTAAATGCTGTCATTTTGCCCCTCTTTTACTGGTGGAATATAACGGGAGGAAGGAAGTACATATTTACTCTTAATGTTTATCTCATATCCCACATATGCTTTTAAACTAATTTTTGGCTCAAATATACCGTAAAATACAAAAAAATCTATGATTTTTGCCCCTCTTTTAATGGTGGATTGTAACAGGCCGTTTGTTATAAATGACGTGGTTATAAGCTTACAATATTTTTGTGTAGTGGGACCCACTAACTATACCTTCTCCAATAAAAAAAACTTATAACTCCTCTTATTCTCTTTTCTTCTCAATTATAAATTTATATTTACAAATATAATTCGCCATCTCCACCACCTCTTGTTTTTATTTCTTACTTATTCTCAAATACCCTTTATCACAACTTAAAATTTAGGTTGTGATGGTCCTAAATTTTAGGAAAATCTAAAATCATCTAAACCCGTATAACCCTGTTGAACTCATTATTAATAATCATTTACCATATTACATATTATCCCAAGATCAAATCTCGATACTTTTTTCCATTTTCAACTATTACTTTATTATTTTACTTGTCGTCAAATGTTCATTAATGCCATAGTCATATCCATTACTTTATAATTTTCCAATTCATATAATTATGTCCATCATCCATACATCCATGGCAAACTATAGCATGCATTAACAATTGTGTTGCAGTCTATAATCTTTATAAGTTCGACTTTAATAACCATGGAGCTCTAAAATGTCAATCTTCTTAGTAACATGATCAAGAATCAAACACCAAAATTAGCAAAGCATTTTCTAAGCAAAGAATACAGCTTGGAATTTACCTTGCTAGCACGTCACCCTGACTTGAAAATTTTGAACAACTATAAAATGAGACAAACTCAGTGAGTATATAATATAACATAATATAAAGGCAATTTAAGAGATTATCGTTTGAATAGATTTAACATAGTAATGGAGTGATGTTAATCAAAATTAGTCATTTACATTTTAGCAGAAATGATAATGTCTTGGAAACTGTCACGATCCATTTGTTATGCCGTGACGGTCCTAAGGCATAAAGAGATGTAAAATCACCTCAACCCGTAAAATCCCGTTTCACTTATTATTCTTCAACCTAATCCCAAGATTAGAACCCAATTGCCTTCTCTTATTACCAATGGTAGCCAAATTAAGAAATCTCTAAAACAAATCTCAAAAATCTAAAACCTAAATTCTAAGTTTACAGGCTTGAGCAAATAATTTCACAGAAACAAAAGTTCAAGCAAAGTAGATTTATAAGGATTTTTCCCATAGGTGCTTGACTACTCACTCAACTTTTCATTGATTATACATTTCAATTCACATTTTATTTTTAATTAACTAAGGAGCCCGACTTGTTTGAATTGTCATCCTAGCCTTTTTACGCGAATGCAAACACTTGTGGTACCGGCTTCCAGTTACTCAACTAGAATCACACATTCAAATGGCTACTAGCACTATTCATATTCTCAATCCCTTGTATTTAAAGAGTCAAGAATAGCAGAATATATAAACATTTTCAAAGCTCCTTTGCATAATCTTTTTTTTATATACTTATGTTTTTTTTTCAAGAAAAACAGCCAAGTTACCTAAGGTATTAAGCATTTCTACTAAACTAAAACAAAAGTAACAGTGGAATAAAATAGGCTCAAAGAGTGCAACTAAAGTTTCAAATTTCAGGCAAAAAATTTTGCAAAAATTTAATTCCCTAATCATGACCACCACATTCAATCCACATTGCAACAAGTCATTGTCATAGCAAAATTAGACCAATTTATCATTAGAGAGAGTTGATTTCAAATCAAACTACTACCACAACTCAATTCACTTAAACGCAAGATTCATAAAAAATAGGGCACAATAATATACCTCTCTCCTATACTTAAGTAACACATTGTCTCCAATGTGTTATAAACAAGGAAAATGAAAAAGTAAAAGAGAGAATTAACTGCCCTAAATAATGTACCACATGAATTGTGTGTGATGTTCCTTCTAGTTAGAGTTTGCCATGATCATTATTTTCGCACATAGATATATTGAACTACAACCAAAGTAAGATCCATTCAATTTAAAACAAAAATAAAAACAAAATAAAATAGAAAGGAAATAAAAAGAAAAGAGAAATAATAAACATAAAAATAAAAACCATCAATGGGTTGCCTCCCATTTAATGCTTCTTTAACATTGTATTAGCTGAACTTTATTGTTATTCATCCTCTACCAGTGGCATGGAGGATTCCTTGTGCTGTCTACCTCCATAAATTAAGATAAAGAAGAATATGCAAAGGTTGTGGCCTTTGCATAGCCTTCTGTTAGCAATAAAAATTATTTTTGATTTTTCATGGTGTGCAAACCTGAGCTTGCAAGGTTCAGAACTAACGTCGAACAATCTTACCCATGGACTAGATGTAGGGATTTCAACTTTGGCACCTAAGAGAGCAGGCATGTCACAAATATCAGCCACCTCATGCAATTTCGAGATACTCCACCTAAATTTACCAACTTGTAGTTTCAACTCATCCATAAAACAAATTTTCCTTTCCAAAGAAAATTTAGAGACTACAAGTACTGGCCACATACTTGATTCTCTAACAAATATGCACTTAGAGAAAGTTGGCAAGGGTTTAAGATCAGTTGTGGCTAGGTGTTCATTTGATGGAATTTGGGGTATAAGAAGGGTGGTTATTGGGGTTGTGAGTGGTTTATTTCTATTCTCTTCAAAAGTTAGGAGGGCTAAAATGCTAGGGGATATGTGATTTTCAGCATACATAGCTTCCCCCACCATGTTCTCCCATATCTCCCTATCATCAAAAGAGAGTTCTTCAACACTTAACTCCACTCCATTCATGCCCCTTTGCTAGATTTGGGGTTGCTCACTTAAGCAATCATCAAATTCTGTGTGCAGCAGCCCCAAATTGTCTTTACCATTCTCTTCTTCATCACTATCATCATTCCACAGCCAAGTTGTGGTAGTGGTCCTTTGTTGTTCTTATGGAATGGCTTTGGTTTCGTTAGGCAAATTGCCTTCAAGTCTCTCACTTAGTAGTTTTAAAATTTGCCCAGCAAAATTCTCTAGATTGTGAAGAGAAGTCTGTTGGTGTTCCAGAGCTATCTTGATGCTCTAAAATCTTTTCTTTGTAGCTTCCACTAAAGTCACAAACATCTCTTCCAACCTCTACTCCTCTTATACATGCTCATCATCCTCCAATGTGGCATCTACTTCAAACTGAGTTGGGAGATCAGCTTCTGATGTATGGTTTTTGCTGCTCTCCACTTTCTTGGTCAAATTCTTTGTAGATGCCGTGAATCTTTCTAATGCAAGTTCAAGGGATGACTTCTTTATTGGTGCTTCCCCTGCATATTCCTTTGGGAAATCAATTTGATAAAAATATCCATGATCATAATATTGATTTCCCTGATATCCCCATTCTGAATTTGGGTAAGAGTTCCAGTCCTGATAGTTTCGATTAGCCATGGAGAAAATTTTTTTTCCTTTTTCTAGAAACACAAACTTAAAACAAAAACAAAAACATGAAATAGAAAAAAATAAATAAATAAAATAGCTAAAAATAAAACAAGCAAATCAAAAAGAAAAACATATATGAAATAAAATAAAATAAAATAAAATAAAATACAATAAAATAAAATAAAAACTAGATCAATAATCTCTATTAATATTGCTAATATTATAAAACTATCCCCGGCAATGGCACCAAAAACTTGATTTGCCAAAACGCACACTAACAAACTGCAAGTGCACAGGTATTTATCAAGTAAAAAAGTAGTGAGTATGAGTATCATCTCCATGAGAATAGTATATAAGTACTAGCTCAAACTTCAACTATTGTCTAGTGAATAATCAAGATGAAGGTTAATTAAACTAAGCTAACTTAACTAAGCTAATCTAAGAAAGCAAGTAAATGACATTGATGGAAATAATCTAGGCAAAGCTAATCTAAATATAACTCTCCCTAATTTCTCATACATATCAAACAATGGATTGAGTTGGACTCTCACTAAATTAGATAAAAACCTTTCTCAAGCGATTAAATCCCTAACTTCCTAAGTATTACAGGAGAATCTCTTCTCAACCTATAATCAAATAGGAACAACATTAAGTTCAAGAGATTAACATCTAAAGAAGTCTTGTAGGTCTATCTCTAGCACCCTAATCAACTCTCTATTCCTATGAGTGATCTATCTATACCAGGGTATCTTTACTCGTCCAATATAGAAACAATATCTAAACAATAAGCTAGCAATTGCTAATTGGGATAATAAGATTTATCATGAAAATAAAACAACCAAAGATGAATTGATTAAAGTTTAAATCCTTCAATCTATACAATCAAAACTAGGATTCAACATAAATAGAATTAGTTCATATTAAAATTGAAGAACAAAGATGCAGAAAATAAAAGAAGAAGAAATCTCAAACAGATCTTGAAGATGTTCTTCGAAATCTTCTCTTCAATCTTCCACATCCACTTGGATCTTAATCTTTGATTCGATTAAGCCCTTAATATCTTTAGCCTTCAAGCCTTTCCTATGACTTTAGGGCTTAGCCAACCCTCTTAAATCTTTATTTTTGCTCTGTGACGACTCTCCCTTAAAATGCTATTTGATATGATTTATATTGTTGGAATTTAATCTCACACCACTAGAGCCACGGTTGGGATTCTAGTGGTGTCTACGATGCTAGGGGCCCACGGTTGAAATCTCAGTGGTGGCTCCACCCGTGTGAAGCTACTAGATGTATTTCTAATTTGCTCTTATCACATAGGTGGAATCTCAGCTGGGATTTCAGTGGTGTCTGCCCATCTTCTTCCAAAAGTCAGCATTTTGGCTTGGATCTTTCACCATTCTGATTCACATTTGGTTAATGGCATCATTTGGCACTAGGTTAACTAAAAGAACTCCGGAAAAGCACTAAACAAATAAATCAAACTCAATTTAAGGATAAAATATATTAAAAACAAGAGGTAAAGTGTAGTCAATTAAGTAATTATCAACCAACTACTATCTTGTCATTTTACATACAACCAATTGCTCATTGTAATATTCATCTCATTTTACATATGTTCCTTACTTATTACACCGACATAAATATAATTGATAGTACGGTTCACAGTATATATAAATCCAATAATATATTAGTACTAAACCTTCGGTAACCATGGAGCTCTAAAACAATGTTCTTTATAATCATATAACCCAAATTCATATACTCAAAATTAGCAGAGCAACTTCTAAGTAGATGGACAAGGCTTGGAATTTACCTTGTTGACTCATCAACCTGACTTGAAAAATTTAAACAACTAAGGAATGAGACATACCTCAGTGAGAATATAATAATACAATATATGGTGCATATATTGATCATTATCAAGGTGGACTTATTGTGACAATTGAGCAGTATTAATCAAAATTGTTATTATGAATCAATGTCTCATTTAGGGTAGAATCAATATCATTAGTATAAATAGTAATTTCTTGGAAGCATAATGCTTCCCACGCATATAAGTTAAAGAGTAGAGGTATAAGTCTTGCTCACTCACATGCATCATATCATGCAAGACTGATCAAGTCTTACGGTTAAGCATTCCCCTCTAATAGAGGTTAGGTACTCTTGCCTTACCCGCAGACTTATACCAAATGCATAAGATCCGATGTATTACCCTATATCAGAAGGGCATTTTTGCTTATCAATAAGCATTAATTGAAAGGTTCATATAAAATTCATAATAGGGAATTCAATAAAGGATATGCCAATGCAAGAATAATTATCATCAAAGGTCACATTATGAAATCAATGAGGAAGGGCTCATAATGGCCAAATGCCATAAAGAAATATCATATCCAAGCACAACATTCGATAGGCAATTCATATTTAACAAGAAATTTATATTTTCAAATAAGGATGGTTTAATCAACAATGGTTCATAGAATATGACACATATCATATTATATTATTAAGTACTCAATTTGGACTCCTTTACTCCTATTTTTGTTTAACCTTAATGCTAGTAGTACTCTTGCACTCTTGGACAATGTCATTGTTCTTGTCTTTAATTTCTACATATTTTCCATTTCAATTACACATTAATCATTACCTTCTTATATCATTAGTTTAAATTTAGTTCAATTTTGTTAATACTTTTATCTTATCTATTGTAGTACTGACTTATTACTTTTAAGGTCAAGACACATCATACATATACTTGTTACTAATTTTAACACTTTCCTTAGTTGTTTTCTCAATAGCCAAATATATTCACCTAAGGAAAATCTCTTTCCTCCCAATTTCACATTTCAATTTCATATTACTCAATTAGAAGCAATTTAAACAATTTCCAATATTTAATGGAACTAATTTCGCTTTCACTTTCCAATTCCATAAATGAACCTAATTCATTTAATTTAGGAAAAATCATTTCTATCAATTGGATTTTGAAATTAACATTAGAAAAATCATGTTACACCATGTTTAACCTTAATTAGCCTTACAATTCTGTGAGTACAACATAAATTTTCAAAATCTCTAAATTGGTCTATATACCCTAGAATTTGGGAAAAAACTATCAATTTCCCATCAAACCTCAAGTTGGTCATAGATTCATCAAATTAATACTTAAATAGTCAATTCTCATCAATTAATTGAGGTTGAATCATTTTAATTCATAAAACTCCAATTCTTCCAACTTTGGGTAAATTTGGGGAAAACCTATAATTCATTGTTAAAGCTTCAAATTTATCATAGATATATGAAATCAGCATGATAATGATCCTATATGATCAATCAAACATTAAAGACAAGCATTAGATTACAAATTTTCTCTTTTAGCTAAGTTTATTCTTCAAAGTTCTCAAGTTTTGAAGTAAGTCTCCATAATTTAATTTAATACTTCCAAACCACTTTTCTCTATCCCAAATGACCTTGGATATCATCAAATAGATTTTGAACACTTCCCTTAGTTACTTCATCAAAGTGGTCGAATTATATCAATGGAGAAATAGGAAAGTTTTGCAACTAGAACATCAAAATCATACTTAGAACAAAGAAAGGAGAAGACAAGCTTAATTTCTTACCTTAGAAAAACCTTGATTTTAAGTTTCTATGTTGATGTTAATATGGAGAGCATTTTCTTTTATTGGTGTGAAGTTTTGGTGAAGAGATTGGCAAATGATGTTCATAACATAAATTTACATTTATATATGATATGTTGATTGGCGAGGATTTGATCATATATAATTCAATGTCTAAGATTCAATCAAAATGGATTGCTATGATCTAATTAAATTATATGGCTAGGATCTTATCTAAGTTGATGATGCTCATCATTTGGTATGGAAATAATAAAAATGAATGTAGACTTTGGTATAGGAAAAGTGAAAATTCAAGTTGGAGAAGGATTTGACTTAGTAAAAAATGGTGGCTTCCACGTCAAATTTGATGGTTATTCACCTATTCACCATAGTTAACCTTAGGTAACTATTTTTAATATTAGTAAATTTTAATTTTTATTCCTTAATGGGCCTTCATGGGCTGGCCTTTCATGGGCTTAGGCCTTGGAGTCCAAAAGCCCATTAACAAGCCCATATGTGCACATTTTAAACTTAGTAACTTAATAAATTTTCTATTTCTTTTCTTTTACTTTAGTATACATATTTCTTCTTTCTAGCATCATTACACACTCTAGACATTGCTAAATAAATTCTATACACTTTATAATGCACATTTATTAGCCTTTGAATAGCATTGTTCAAGTAAGTGAATCATGTAAACTCACTAGGTCAAACTAAGTTTGATTTCTATCTTACTATTGTAGTTTTGGTTAAAATCAACTTTTTGTGTCACTTTTATCATCTTGAATGATAGGAGATGTTTAGATACTATGTTCATGCTCATTCATTAGAATTTTAGAGTCAGATCACAAGAAAATAATTACTTAGTCATGTTAAGTCAAACTCAGTTTAACTTTCATTTTACTATTAGGATGCTCATCAAAATTGATTTCATTTTTCAATCATTTTCACATTATTCATTAAAATCACTTATTATGATATTCTTATGGTTATTGGTATGCTACGAAGGCCTTGAATGGTATAGTAAATGAATATTATGGTATCTCCATTGCTAACTTTAATAGCTAATATTTTAGGGAAACCTTGGATATTATAAAAATGGAAAGCCTCCCTCACATAAATATTAAAGAGTGGTAGGCTAAACCTTACTCACTCATATGCATCACATTATGCATGACTGATCAAGTCTTATAGTTAGGCGTTCCCCCTAACAGAGGTTAGGTACTCTTGCCCTACCTGCAGCTTAACTAAGTGAATAAGGTCTAATGTATTTCCTCACACCAGAGAGGATTTATACTTATAATAGGTATCAATAAAAAGACACATACAAGGTCCATATTAGGAATTCAATGGAAAATAGAATGGTATATCAATGCTTCTCATCATTGGTCACAATATAAGACCAATGTAGGAGGCTCACAATGGCCAAATGTCATACAAAAAAAATGGGATTCCAATGGTTCAACAACTAATAGGTAACATATGTTCAACATCAAATCAAGGTGTATGTCAATGGGTGGTAATTTGAACAATAGTTGTATAAAAGTATAGCTCAATCATATCATATTATTAAGTACTCACTTTGAATTTTTTTGCTCGTATTAGTGTTCACTCTTGGTTAAAACAGCGTTCTTCATGGTCTTGAGTAATGTCCTTGCCCTTATCTTGAGATTCTACACCAATGTTATTTTTAATTATATATTAATTAGTAACTAATAATGTTACTAGTCATAATTTGTCTATTCTATACTTGTTTTATTATTTCAACTCATAGTAGAGGCATATCAATAATGCCATACTTATACCTATTCCCATTTCCCATCATTTCCAAGTTTAATTTCTTATTCAATTTTATGAATTCAAGTTTCAAATCTCAAAATCCCTAATTGGTCCAAAAACCCTAAAATTTAGGGGAAACCATCAATTTCCCTTTCAAACATCAAATTGATCATAGATTCATCAAATTAATGCTTGAACATTTAATTCCCATCAACTTATTAAAATTAAATCACTTTGATTTACAAAACCTAATTTGTCTCGCTTAGGTCAAATTTGGAGAAAACCTATAATTCCTTTTCAAATCTTCAAATTGATCATAGAAATATGATTAGCATAACAAAGAACCTATACGATCATTCAACTATCAAAAAAAAGTACTATTATACTAGGTGCCCCTTTTAGCTAAGTTTATGTCATTAAAATTTTCAAATCTTAAGCTAAGGTTCCATAATTCATTTTTTGATACTTTCAAATTATTTTTCTCCACCTAAAATAACCTTAGATGCTTTCAATTAAAATTTAGAACACTTATCTTATGAAATTTATTATAGTGGTCGAAATTCCCTTACGATGGAACTTGGGTGATTTTCATACTTACTTTATCTATCTTCACATTAATCCTTGAATTCTCAAGTTAAATTTCCATATTTCATCTAAGAACATCCAAAACAAACATTTCCTATTTACTTTTCTATTTGGTCGAATTATATAGATAAAAAATTTGAGAAATTTTTGCAACTAAAACACCAAGATCATACTTAGAATAAAGAAAGGAGAGGATGAGCATAATTTCTTACCTTGAGTAACTTTGATTTTGTTGAGATTCTTTGTTAATGTTAGTATGGAGAGAGTTTTCTTTTATTGGTGTGAAATTTTGGTGTAGAGATTAGCAAATGATGTACATGTACATAATTTTTTATTTAAATATGAAATGTTGAATGTGAGGATTTAATCATCTTTAATCCAATGGCTAGGATTTGATCATAATGGATGGCTATGATTTAATCAAGTTGAATGGCTAGGATTTTATTTAAATTGGTGATGTTCATCATATGGTATTGAAGTGCTAAAAATGCACCTAGACTTTTATGTAGGAAAGATGGGAATTCAATTTGCTTGAGAATTTGACCTAGTCAACTTCAATGGCTACTTAGTCAATTTTTGTGGCTACCTTTTCCAACACACATTCTTGTATTGACTAACCATTTTTAATATTAGGGAATTTATGTTCACTTACCCATGGGCCCTATGGGTGGGCCAAGTAAATGAATTTGGGCTTTTGATGTTCAAAAGCCCATTAACAAGCCCATAAACTGATTTCATACCTATAAAATTTTTCTTTTTAACTTTCTTTCTTTTCTTTCATTTTGACTTTCTATTTTGCATTCTCTAACTTCTTTAGTGGTACTATTTATTATCATATAAACTCTATTTAATTCACTAGAATATAAATAGTCATGTTGATATTATAACCAAGACCAACAACACAAATGGCATCACAAGGTTTCTACCCAATTCCATTTCACTTCTATACTATGTTAACATTTGGAGATCATATTCTATGGCATCTTTGATGACTATAATGAGTTATGGGATACTTGGATATTACATTCTAGCCCCCTAAAAAAAATTCATCCTTGAATTTTTTTAAAGAACTTACCTGTTATACATTGAATAGTTGTGGGTATTTTTGGAGCAAGTCATTTTTGCTTTCCCATGTACATTCCTCTATGTCATAGTTATGCCATTGGACTTTGACCATTGGTATCTCCTTGTTTATAAACTTTTTCACTTTTTGGTCTAATATGGTAATTGGAATCTCTTCATAGGAAAGGTCTTTATCTATCTCGATCAATTGCAGTTGTAACAAGTACGAAGGATCGGGAATATACTTCCTTAACATTGATACATGGAAAATCGAGTGAACTTGTTTTAGTGCAGGAGGTAAGGCTAATCTATATGATACTTCTCTAACTTTATCAAAAATCTCAAAAGGTCTAACAAATTAAGGGGATACTTTTTCCTTTTTGCCAAATCTCATAACCCCTTTCATAGGGGAGACTTTCAGAAAGACATGGTCACCTACCATAAAGTGAACATCCATTCTCTTTGGATTAGTATAACTTTTCTGGTGGCTAAAAGTAGCTTTTAGTCTTTCTTGAATGATCTTCACCTTTTTAGTGGCTTCTTTAATCATGTCTGAAGCTTTAAGGTACTTTTCACCCACTTCAGTCCAACAAATCGGAGATTGGCATTTTCTACCATAAGGTGCTTCGTATGATGTCATTCCTATGGAAGAATGGTAGCTATTGTTGTACACAAATTCAATAAGTGGGAGATGCTTATCTTAACTTCCTCTGAAATTCATAATGCACATATGAAGCATATCCTCCAATGTTTGTATCTTTCTGTTAGATTGTCCATCCATTTGTGGGTAAAAGGGCATGCTGAAGTCGAGTTACATATCCAATGCTTCTCATAATTTTTGCCAGAACCTTGATGTGAATTGAGTCCCTCTATTCAGGATAATAAAAAGTGGAAATCTATGTAATCTTACAATTTCATTAGCATAAATCTAGGCATATTATGTTGCTGAATATGTAGTCTTTACCTTAATGAAGAGTGTCGATTTCATTAGTTAATCTACTATGACCCATAGTGAGTTATACCTTTTCACAGTCTTGGGTAAACCTACCACAGAGCCCATAGTGATGCGTTCCCACTTCTATTATGGTAGTCTTATCTCCTGAAGTAATTTGGATGGTCTTTGGTGCTCAAATTTCACTTGTTGATAAGTGAGGCACAAAGCTATGAATTTTGCCACATCTTTCTTCATTCCAGGCCACCAATAAATACTCTTCACATCGTGATACAATTTAGTATCACCTAGATGTATACTATATGAGGTTTGATGTGCTTCTTTTAGAATCCTTTCTCTTAAACATCCTACATTTAACATGTATCACCGATCTCCACATTTCAGGATATCATATTCTATTCTAAATTTTGGTGCTTATCCCCTTTTCACATCCTTGAAGATTTTCATTATCTGGAGATCTTGATTTTATGATGTATTTATCTCATTGGTGAGTCTGGGTTTTACTTGGAAGTAAGCCAATAACACCTGTGATTCATCCACTTCCAGTCGTAAGCCTTCATTAAACATTCTTTTTAACTCCTTTGCTATTGGTCTCATTCGCACAGCAATATGTGAGAGACTGCCCATTGACTTTCTGCTCAAGGCGTCTGTTACAACATTAGCTTTTCTAGGATGGTAAAGTATTTGGCAATCATAATCTTTCAACAATTCCACCTATCTTTTTTGCCTTAAATTTAAATCTCTTTGCTTTAAGATATATTGAAGACTTTAATGATCTATATAAATCTCACATTTCTCCCTATATAAATAGTGTCTCCATATCTTTAGAGTAAAAATAACTGCTGCCATTTCTAAATCATGGGTAAGGCAATTCATTTTGTGTCACTTTAGTTGCCTAAATGTGTAAGCAATTACTTTCCCATTATGTATAAGTACGTATCCTAAACTAATCAGAGAGGCATAGTTTCTAAAAGCTCAAAGATTGTTTGATTTCAGCCCCTGTATTAGCATTACTTGAAGGGAATGAAGGTTTCATCCCACTTATACTTAACTTGCTTTCTCATAAGCCTCGTCAGTAGCATTGCTATTTTTGAAAAGTCATTTATAAATCAGTGGTAGTAACCCGCCATACCTAAGAAACTCTTCACTTCAGTAACCGTTATAGGTCAAGGCCAGTTTGCTATTGCTTCTACCTTCTTGGAATCTACTTTAATTCCTTCTTTATTCATGACATGGCCAAGGAAGCAAACTTGCTCCATCCAAAAGTCACATTCAGATAATTTACCATAAAACTCATGTTCTCTTAAAGTTTGCAACACTATTCTCAAGTGTTCCTCATGTTCCTCTTTACTCCTTGAATAAACTAAAATATCATCAATAAACATGATCACAAATTTATCTAACAATGGTTTAAACACTTGATTCATTAAATCTATAAAAGCCGCTAGTGCATTTGTTAAACCCAATAGCAATACTGTGAATTCATAATGCCCATACCTCAATCTAAAAGCAATCTTACATATATCCTTTCATTGAATTTTGAGCTGATGATAACTTTATTATAAACCTATTTTTGAGAAATAACTGGCTCCTTGCAATTGATTGAATAAATCCTTAATCCTCAATAGAGGATACTTATTCTTCATAATCACTTTTATTCAATCATTTATAATCAATGCACAACCTTAAGGACCTATCTTTCTTTTTGATGAACAAAACCGAAGCACCCTATGAGGAACTATTTAGACTAATAAACCTTTGTCAAGCAAGTCTTGTAATTAAACTTTCAATTCTTTCAATTTAGAAGGTGCCATTCAGTAAGGGGGTATTGATATTGGTTGAGTTCCAAGTAGGAGCTCAATTGTAAACTCAATCTCCCTATGGTGGCATTCTTGGCAAATCCTCAAGGAAAACATCAAGAAATTCATCTACTATGGGTATCCTATTAGCAGTGTTATCTACTTTTTCAGTATCTACTACATTTGCCAAATATGCTTGACAACCCTTTTTCAACAACCTTTTTGCTCCAATAGCCAAAATAAAATTCATAGGAAAGTTACTTTTATCACCTTGAAAAGTGAATTCGGACCCATTCTCCTTTTTGAAATTAATTCTTTTTCCCTTACAGTCTATATGGACATTATGCATAGATAACCAATCCATTCCTAATATGACATAAAATTCTAAGACCTCTAGTTCAATCAAATTTGCAGGAAATTTCCTATTTTCAATTTGTACCATACAATTTTTATACATTTGCTCTACCCTTGTAGTTTCTCCTAAGGGTGTGGTTATAATCAAAGGTTCATTCATCACCTCCTCACCCTTATTTAATTTCTTTGCAAAATATAGGGAAACAAATGAATGTGTTACATTAGAATCAAATAGATATCGAGCACTGACAGACTAGATGAGGATGGTACCTGTAATAATATTGTGGGAAGTATAAGCTTCTTGTTGATTAAGAGCATAGACCTTTCCTCTACCTCCACTTTTTATAGCTTGCACATTACTTAAGGATTGTCTTGTACCTCGGCCTCATCCTCCCAGTCCATGATTTTCAATTCAATTCATTTGCACAATAGGCTGTGAATCCTCTATAATTTTCCTCTGATTAATGGCCATTAGACAATCCTTGGTAATATGTCACATTTGTCCATATCACAAGTATGCTCTTGTGGTTCTTCGATAGGCTCTTCAATGTTGTCGTCCATATATGGTGCAAAAAGGTGTAGATTGACCTTGTTGTCTAGTTTGATACATATTAATGTTGCTTGGAGTTGAGGCTATTGAAAAATTTCTAGCTCAGACTTGACTTTGTCCTCCTAGTAAAAGCCATTTTGGACCCTTACTTTGTGTAGAGCCTTCTCATTGCTGCTTGCTTGGCCCTTTAATTTTACCTTTGTGTTTTTACTCCCTTTCTGCTTATTCAGTTCTCTTAGCCTTATGTCATGCCTTTATAAGCTTAGCTTTTGTCAAGTAACTTGGCCATAGTGGGGAAATCAATGGCTACCAACACGTTATAAAGTGGAGCAATCAATCCTCATCAGAATCGATTGACCCTACTTGCTTCTATAGGTACTATATGAGAGGTGTATTTACTTAAACATTTGAATTCTTGAGTATACTTAGGTATAGACATTCTGGGCTTTTGCTTCAAAAGCTCAAATTGAAGAGCATGGTTTTGTCTTTCTCTTTCAATTAAGAACTCATCTATTAGTCTTTACTTAAATTTAGCCCATATAGGAGGTTCATTTCTATACAACCAGTCCTTAATCTCCCTTTAAAACCATTCCCATGCATCCTTTTTGAGTTGTAGACCCAGTAATTCGATTAACTTTCATCAGAGCATGACAATCTCTATGCTATCTTATCCAATTCATCTAAAAACTATTGGGGATGCTCTCTTTATTCTCCTTTAAACTCAAGGAATTTCATCTTCTTGATGTCATTCACCGTAACTCCTTCCTTTAGTAACCTACTTCCTTGTACATGATGTGGCACCTTCAACGGAAGAGGAGGAATATACTCAACCCTTGGAATAAGCGATGCCATAGGTGGCGGTGGTGATAGAGGCATCTCCCATCTTCGTTTCAACTCCGCAAGTTCTCGCCTTAACTCTGATTCTTTTGCATCAATGCATCCACTTCTCTAGGTAGTCCTTGTTCTCTAATATCTACCATGTGTTATCTCAATCGGGATGTCTCTCTGTCATTATCCTATATGGATGCAACATTAGATGCTGCATCTGAAGTAATGCTCTCAGCTTCTTGAGATATTTGCCTCCTTTATTGTTCTATTCTATGAAGTAGCATCTAAGCCATAAATTCAATGATACCTTTCTTCTAGCTCATTTCATATATATCTCAATATACAAAATATATATGAGTCATTTGCAGTCATACTGACCACTATCAACCATCATCTTTTGTTTTTATGACATTAACCATACATAACATTTAACAATTTCATATGCATACATCATTCAACAATTTCACATATCATTTAATGACTTGTTTACACATTTCACAAATCAATCCATTGTCACATATATACCTTTCATATAGAATATAATCATATATATCAATTGTTGATCCAAATTGTGTCAAATCTTAGTCAACTTCTCTTTATGTTCTTGACAGATCAAATTTTTAAGTTATTTTACATATTTATTAAGTGTTTATTTTGTAGATAACATCCATTAAAAAGGTTATAAATTCAAATATTCAATAACCCCTTAAGTCATGAAATGAGCCTTTAAATCGTAAGTGCCATATAAACTTCACAACTGCGGCCAAATGGTCATGACTGAGACTATTTTAAGAGACAAAACATCGAATTGAATCTCGAGACACATTGTGTTTTGCAAACCTAGTAGTGATAATGACTCAAGGTGTGATAAAATAGTTGCGACCGCGATGAACAAGTCTCGACTGTGACAAAACTAAGGCAGATTCTGGCTCCAGTGCTTAATGAGCATCTCCCTTCACAACACACAAAAGAGAATGTAGTTCATTTCAAACTTTCATACAATAATTACATACTGTATGAATATAAAAGGATTTATATTTTATTGGTTATCTTCCATATTAGGCTATTCTCTACATATACATACATTCCATTTATAGCACAAAAAACCTAATCAAAATCTACCCATTCTTAGCCTTGTCTCACTAATATTAGCTTCATTCTCTCTAGGGCCCATATGTTTATAGGCTATGGATAATAAAGAAGGGGATAACATATGCCTCTTAATAGGGCATCTTTCTTTCAAATGATCAAGTCCACCATAGGCTATACATAAATGTTTAGGAAATCTTGGCATCATGTCTCAAAGAGGTAGGATTGGTTCTACCCCCTAGATTTTGGTGCATATGGCTAACTCGAGCCAGCTCCCATTTCATATCTCTAATCATTCTTCTTAAGCTCTGGACTTATCCTCTTAATACGCGAAGCTCTCTCATTGCATCATCATATTGTGCTTTCATTCTCACTATCCAAATTGGGTTGAGATCCTCCTCTAGATTAGTCTCTTTAGGTTTAGGTGACTCCCATTTCATATCTCTAATCATTCTTCTCAAGCTCTGTACTTCTCCTCTTAATTCACAAAGCTCTCATTGCCTTATCATACTATGCTTTCATTCTCACTATCCAAATTGGGTCGAGATCCTCCTCTAGATCAGTCTCTTTGGGTTTAGGTAAAGCAGCCGAGGCGGCATCCAACACTTCCCTTTCTCTAATAGGATTACAGATTTATGGCATCTACATTTCACAATCATATAATATAATACAACAATATAATAATGTACACATAAGTCATAAAGATGAAGTAATAACCTAACATATAATGTTAATGCATATCTACCTTAACAATACAATTTAACAATGATAAGAAATCCTATGCTCCATGGTTTGACCTAATTCATATAGTTAATAAGTCTAAATAAGACCTAAACCTTTAGCTTTGATACTAACTTTGTCACAATCAAATTTTAGGCTGTGACAGTCCTGAAACTTAAGAAGACATAGGGTCATCTAAACCCTGTAAAACCCTATTGAACTCGTTATTAATAATTGTTTACTATATTACATCTTATCCTAAGATCGAAACTTGATACTTTTTTCCATTTCCAACTATTACTTTATCATTTTACTTATCATCAAATGTTCATTAATGCCATAGTCATATCCATTACTTTATAGTTTTTTAGTTCATATAATTATGTCCATCATCCCTATATCCATGACAAACTTTAACATGCATTAATATGTTGCAGTCTATAATATTTATAAGTTTGATACATATTAATACTAGGCCTTCAATAACCACAAAGCTCTAGAATGTCAATCTTTTGAGTAATATGATCAAGACTAAAACACCAAAATTAGCAGAGCAATTT
>CANTUT010001098.1:0-15000 GCA_947687605.1 Reutealis trisperma
GACTTTGAGAATGGAACAAAAGACAGGTAGACTCAACCGTCTTCCGAAAGGAGACGCAGCTCGATTGAAGAGACAGTTAGCTCACTTGCAAACATATCTGGGCGGGATTAAATATATGACGGGGTTACCGGATATTGTAATAATCGTTGATCAGCAAGAAGAACATACGGCTCTTCGGGAATGTATCACTTTGGGAATTCCAACGATTTGTTTAATTGATACAAACTGTGACCCGGATCTCGCAGATATTTCGATTCCAGCGAATGATGACGCTATAGCTTCAATCCGATTAATTCTTAATAAATTAGTATTTGCAATTTGTGAGGGTCGTTCTAGCTATATACGAAATCCCTGATTAATAATAAGATAGATTAATAATAAGATAAAGAAATTATTTTGTGAACTCCATAGGTTTATGGAATCGGTTACTATTCCTGAATCGTACAAAAGAGATAAAAATAACCGAGTATATTATGTGATTTGTTGGTATCTAAAATATACAATTTAGGTGGGCAAGTCGAAAAAAAAAAAGATGGTTGAATCAAAATAATTCCTTTTAAAGTTTTCTTTCTTTCAGAGGGCAATATGAATGTTCTATCATGTTCCATCAACACACTAAAAGGGTTATATGATATATCCGGTGTGGAAGTAGGCCAGCATTTCTATTGGAAAATAGGAGGTTTCCAAGTCCATGCCCAAGTACTTATTACTTCTTGGGTTGTAATTGCTATCTTATTAGGTTCCGCCATTGTAGCTGTTCGGAATCCACAAACCATTCCGACTGGCGGTCAGAATTTCTTCGAATATGTCCTTGAATTCATTCGAGATGTGAGCAAAACTCAGATTGGAGAGGAATCTAGCCCATGGGTCCCCTTTATTGGGACTATGTTTCTATTTATTTTTGTTTCTAATTGGGCGGGGGCGCTTTTGCCTTGGAAGATCATAGAGTTACCTCATGGGGAGTTAGCCGCACCTACGAATGATATAAATACTACCGTTGCTTTAGCTTTACTTACGTCAATAGCATATTTTTATGCGGGCCTTAGTAAAAAAGGATTAAGTTATTTCAGTAAATACATTCAACCAACTCCAATCCTTTTACCCATTAACATTTTAGAAGATTTCACAAAACCTTTATCACTTAGCTTTCGACTTTTCGGAAATATATTAGCAGATGAATTAGTAGTTGTTGTTCTTGTTTCTTTAGTACCTTTAGTGGTTCCTATACCTGTCATGTTCCTTGGATTATTTACAAGTGGTATTCAAGCTCTTATTTTTGCAACTTTAGCTGCGGCTTATATAGGCGAATCCATGGAGGGGCATCATTGACTAATTTTCAAAATAACTTAGTGCAAGACAATCTGTGCCTTGTTCAAGATAATCTACTTATACTTAGTGAACATAAATAGACAAAAACGTCTATACGGTCTAAAGGAATAATAAATAAAAAAAAAAGATTACGATATTAGGGAATTGTAAAAAAAAGGAAAGAGATCTAAAAAAAAAAGATCTTTTTCCTAGAATTCGTTTGGATCATTTATACCTTCTTCCAATGAATATTCTCTTTATATTGATATTGTCTTGATTATTTTGTTCATTCAATTCCAATCTTAGGAGTCATAATCTGAATAAGAATTCTTTGTTTGTTTACAACGTGTGATTTAAAAAAGAGGTTCTATAGAGCGATTTCGATTTCAGTCGGTTTTATTCAATTCAACGATTGACAAAAAAAAAATATTAATAAATAATAAATTACACGAGCTTAGTCAACCAAAAACAAAGACTTATATTTCTATGCAATGATTCAGACTAATGAATTCGTCCATTTAGATTGATTGTATTTATGTGGAATAATGATAAGGAAGAGAAAAATTTATAAAAAATGAGATTCAGAAAAAATAGATTGTTTAGGAGAGTGGAATCAAACTAGGTGTATGTAATATATATAATGGAAAATGGCTATAAGCCAACTTTCTTTTTGTGAATGTTTCAAAAAATGATTTTCGAATCCGATTGAATCTAAGAGAATCTAAGATACGAATAGTTGGTTTACGTTATGGAAGAAGGATGTGTATATGTAATATACAGTATTACCTAGTTATATATGAGCTAAAAGATATATCTAATCCGCCCTACTACTGGAGATTTAGATAAGGATTCCAATAAAAGTCCTTCCTTTTTTTTCGTTTGTAACTGTGAATTGAATAAAGAGATTAAATCAAGAAAAAGAACGAAGAGTTCGAATTCAAAGAATAATTCGGAACAAAGAAAGAAAAGAAATGGAAAAACAAAAAAAGTTGTATGAATTCACAAAAACTTTGTGGATAGGAACTAAAAAATAGATATCGAAGTAGTTCTGATGATTCAATAATATTATTACTTCAATTCGGAGTTCTTAGTTACTTCGACTGGATGAAAATCTTATTGATGGAATGAATAATTAAGTCATAATTTATTGGTTGATTGTATCATTAACCATTTCTTTATTTTATTTTGGTGCGAGGAACTTATCATGAATCCATTGATTTCTGCCGCTTCCGTTATTGCTGCAGGATTGGCTGTTGGGCTTGCTTCTATTGGACCTGGGGTTGGTCAAGGTACTGCCGCGGGCCAAGCTGTAGAAGGTATCGCAAGACAGCCCGAGGCGGAGGGAAAAATACGAGGTACTTTATTGCTTAGTCTGGCTTTTATGGAAGCTTTAACAATTTATGGACTGGTTGTAGCATTAGCACTTTTATTTGCAAATCCTTTTGTTTAATCCTATAAAAAAATACGTATTTTTTTTTTTATTGCCTTGGACTTGCTGCTTGTTTTTCGAATTCTATCAAGATTTTATTCCTACAATTATTTATATTTATTTGTTTTTATTGGGACAATAACCCACGGGAAGGACTGAATCTTTTTTTTAAGTAAATGTTACAACAGGATATATTATTTTGTTTTGCAATTGACACGAGACCTGGTACCCAATTCTAAACTGAATTTTGAATTTTAATAAGAACAATACTTATTAGAGATTTCCAATTGAAAAAAAAAAAATAGATAATTAGTCTGTCTATAGTCTATAAGAAAAGAGGAGATCATATGAAAAACGTAACCGATTCTTTCGTTTCCTTGGGTCACTGGCCATCCGCCGGGAGTTTCGGGTTTAATACCGATATTTTAGCAACAAATCCAATAAATCTAAGTATAGTCCTTGGTGTATTAATTTTTTTTGGAAAGGGGGTGTGTGCGGGTTGTTTATTTCAAGAATAGGCTGGATTGAACCAGCTGCGCTTTTTTCGTTTTAATTAGGAAAGACAAGGTGTATAATCCTGCGAATTACTTCTGAATAAATTAAGAAATCATCTTTAAGAACCATAGCAGTTCGTGATTTATGGGGTAAATATACTTTGATTCTCTATCAACCAATAACATGGGACCATTAACATGGTTAAAGCTAAACTGTTTGAAGTCTAGACGCAGCAAGGTACTCTTTCTACTACTATGTTAATATCAAAATGGGTTCAAAATAAATAGTTGGAAATAGTTTTCGGTATAGAACACTCATGTCGAAAAAAGGCTTTGAACCCCTTTTTTTTTTTAATGGGTATTTCACCCATTCTTATCCAATGCTGAGTCGATAACCTATGCATTAAACTAAATTCTTTGGATTTGAAGAAAAAAAGGAAACAACTTTACTGACAATTACTTGTTTGGTCAGAAGAGTCCTCCGAATATTCCGGTCTTGGATTAGTGATTAGTTTCGATATTTTTTTTGGAATATGAATTATGAATAGAGAAGAGAGGATAGGCTCATTTCAGTCAAAAAAGATATGGGAATTTTCCCATAAGTAATTGAAAAAAAAAAAAAATTGAGCGTGAGAGCCAAATGAATCGAAAGATTCATGTTTGGTTCGGGAAGGGATCATGGAAGTTTTGCAATGAATGGAAAGATAATCTACTTTCATTAAGTGATTTATTAGATAATCGAAAACAAAGGATTTTGGATACTATTCGAAATTCAGAAGAACTACGCGAGGGGGCCATTGAACAGCTGGAAAAAGCTCGGGCCCGCTTACGGAAAGTGGAAATAGAAGCAGATCAGTTTCGAATGAATGGATACTCTGAGATAGAACGAGAAAAATTGAATTTGATTAATTCAACTTATAAGACTTTAGAACAATTAGAAAATTATAAAAATGAAACCATTCATTTTGAACAACAAAGAACGATTAATCAAGTCCGACAACAGGTTTTTCAACAAGCCTTACAAGGGGCTCTAGGGACTCTGAATAGTTGTTTGACCAACGAGTTACATTTACGTACCATCAATGCGAATCTTGGCATGTTTGGGGCGATAAAAGAAATAACGGATTAGTCCTTCTACTGTAGGCATTATTTTTTTTCCAAAAAAAATGAAAAAAAAATACTCATGGTAACCATTCGAGCCGACGAGATTAGTAATATTATCCGCGAACGTATTGAACAATATAATAGGGAAGTAAAGATTGTAAATACCGGTACTGTACTTCAAGTGGGCGACGGCATTGCTCGTATTCATGGTCTTGATGAAGTAATGGCAGGTGAATTAGTAGAATTTGAAGAGGGTACAATAGGCATTGCTCTGAATTTGGAATCAAATAATGTCGGTGTTGTATTAATGGGTGACGGGTTAATGATACAAGAGGGAAGCTCCGTAAAAGCAACAGGAAGAATTGCTCAGATACCGGTGAGTGAGGCTTATTTGGGTCGTGTTATAAATGCCTTGGCTAAACCTATTGACGGTCGAGGTGAAATTTCAGCTTCTGAATCTCGGTTAATTGAATCTCCTGCTCCAGGTATTATTTCTAGACGTTCCGTATATGAGCCTCTTCAAACAGGACTTATTGCGATTGATTCGATGATTCCTATAGGACGTGGTCAACGAGAATTAATTATTGGGGATAGGCAGACCGGTAAAACAGCAGTAGCCACAGATACAATTCTCAATCAACAAGGACAAAATGTAATATGTGTTTATGTAGCTATTGGGCAAAAAGCGTCTTCTGTGGCTCAGGTAGTGACTACTTTACAGGAAAGAAGCGCAATGGAGTACACTATTGTGGTAGCCGAAACGGCAGATTCTCCGGCTACATTACAATACCTCGCTCCTTATACAGGAGCAGCTCTGGCTGAATATTTTATGTACCGTGAACAACACACTTTAATCATTTATGATGATCTCTCCAAACAGGCGCAGGCTTATCGCCAAATGTCTCTTCTATTACGAAGACCACCTGGTCGTGAAGCTTATCCAGGAGATGTCTTTTATTTGCATTCACGCCTTTTGGAAAGAGCCGCTAAATTAAGCTCTCGTTTAGGTGAAGGAAGTATGACTGCTTTACCAATAGTCGAGACCCAATCAGGAGACGTTTCGGCTTATATTCCTACTAATGTAATTTCCATTACAGATGGACAAATATTCTTATCCGCAGATCTATTCAATGCTGGAATCAGGCCTGCTATTAATGTGGGTATTTCCGTGTCCAGAGTAGGATCTGCAGCTCAAATTAAAGCTATGAAACAAGTAGCTGGAAAGTTAAAATTGGAATTGGCGCAATTCGCGGAATTAGAAGCCTTTGCGCAATTCGCTTCTGATCTCGATAAAGCTACTCAGAATCAATTGGCAAGAGGTCAACGATTACGTGAGTTGCTCAAACAATCCCAATCAGCTCCTCTCACGGTGGAGGAACAGATAATGACTATTTATACCGGAACAACTGGTTATCTTGATTCATTAGAAATTGGACAAGTAAGGAAATTTCTCGTTGAGTTACGTATCTACTTAAAAACGAATAAACCTCAGTTCCGAGAAATCATATCTTCTACCAAAACATTCACCGAAGAAGCAGAAAGCCTTTTGAAAGAAGCTATTCAGGAACTGAAGGAGCGTTTTCTACTTCAGGAACAAGTATAAAGAAATTAATCACTTTTAATACTTTTATTTAGAATTCTTAATTCTAATATATATATAAATTCTAATATTTAGAATTCTTAATTCTAATATATATAAATTCTAATATCTAATATATATAATAATATATATAATAAATAATATATCTATATATAATATACCTAATATATATAATAAATAATATATAATATAATAAATAATATATAATATATATAATAAATAATATAAAAAAAAAATAATATATAAAAATATAAAGAAATAATAAATATATAGAAATATATAGAAATAGAATAGAAATATATAGAAATAGAATAGGAAAAAATTTGCGTCCAATAGGATTTGAACCTATACCAAAGGTTTAGAAGACCTCTGTCCTATCCATTAGACAATGGACGCTTTTCTATTCCCATTTTTTTCTTTTTTCTTTCTATTTTTATCTATTTTTTTAATATTTTTTTTAATTAATAATTAAATAATATTAATAATATAATATTAATATATTTATATTTCTATATTTTCTATATATTGATTTATTATATATTTATTCTAGATATTTCTATATATAAATTTCTATATATTTATTATATATTTTCTATATATTTATATATTTATTTTTATATTTTATATATTTATTTATTAATATTATTAATTAATATTAATAATATTATTATATTAATAATATTATTTAATTTTAAATAATTTTTTTTATTAATTTATTATTCTATTAATATTATTCTATTAATATAGAGATATTAATATAGAGATAGTATATTATATAGTCTATTTAAATAGAACAAACTATAACTATATAAAACCATATAATTATATAGTTATAAATCTATAATAACTAATTAGATAACTAACAGTATATAATATAAACAATATATAATAGAGTTATAGTATATATTGGTATTGTTAAAATCTATTTTCTATATAGTTATCTATATAATTATCTATATAATAAAATAATAAAAAAAAATAGAATAATAAAATAAGAATATAAAAAAGAAGAATATAATATAAAAAATACATATATAAAAATACATATATGAAGTATAGTTTAAATAGACTATTAAATAGACTATTTAAATATATAAAATAAACTATATTAAATTATGTTAATATCTAAAAATAAAAAAAAAAAATAGAAATGAATTTGAATAGAAATAAAAGAAATATATTAATTTCTATATAGAAATATTTAATCTATGTATTATTATCTCTATTTTTTCTCTATTTTTTAGAGAGTATAGGGATATAAGCGGGTAGCGGGAATCGAACCCGCATCGTTAGCTTGGAAGGCTAGGGGTTATAGTCGGCGTTGATTCATCATCCTTAACGTCTCTAATTCAAAACCGAACATGAAACTTTGGTTTCATTCGGCTCCTTTATGGATATGGAATATGGAAAAATTTCCAGCTATAAGGCGTGCACGAAAAAAAAATTCGACCCATAACATCTATGTCAGCTTTTCTGTCTTAATGCATTCAAAACAAGGCGCTTTCTAGATGATCCCTCTAGACGAGTGGGATTTTTATAATCTTTCTAGTTACTTCGTTCTCTATTTCTATTTGAGAGAATCCTTAGGAAAAGCATTTTGTTTCCACCGAGCTAAAACAAGATGTCGATGCCTATAGTAAACTAAAGTCATCGTTTAATACTTATTTTGCTTCAATCTCGACTATACAAAACAAAGAAAAAATTGAAGATTTAGTTACGATTAGAAATAAACTTTTCTGTCTTTTTCCATAGATCCTTTACTCATACTCATTCAATTGAAAGTATTGATCCAATAAAAAAAAAAAATTATGTTTCGTAATTTCATAATCCAACTTTTCAATTTCTAATTGATTCTTGGATACAAATCACGAGAATGTATATTCTTCCTCGAATTTTCATTGAGAGGGAAAGGATTAAATCTTTTTAAGAAATAAAGTTTTTCATCGGAATATGAGCCGAGGGATCCCTTAACTATTAGGGTTAAGCGACCGAATCACACTTTTACCACTAAACTATACCCGCTACGATGCGATTATTGTATATAAATGAACCTTTTGTCGAGTAAGACAATTGAGCATTTTGAATATATTTTATTAGAATTATATTATTATAATTCTATTATTATAGAATATATTATTTTATAGAATATATTTTTATTTTATTTAACTATTTTATTTAGTTTATTTAGAAATTTAGAAATAGTTTATTTAAATTATTTAAATAAATTTCTTTAAATTTTTAATTATTCTTATTAATCATTTTATTAATTTTTTAATCATTTTTTGAATTTTTATTAATTTAATTTAATTACTAAATTATTTTTTAATTATTTTATTAATTTAATTATTAATTAATTTAATTATTAATTAATTTAAATTTAATCCTTTATAAATTTTTAGAAATCATTTTCTAAATCAAATATTAAAAATCAAATAATTTTTTATGATTTAAATAATCTAATCTTTTATGCTTTATATCAAATAACCTTTTCTAATTTAGAATTTCGAATAGAATTTATAAAAATAAAATAGAATAGAAAAAGAAATAGAAATAAAATAAATAATAATAAAAATAATTAAAAATAATAATAATAATAAAACTAATTAAAAATAATAATTAAATTATAAAATTATAATAATTAAATAATTATAATATATATATAATATAAATAATATATATATAATATAAATAAAAATATATAATATAAATAAAATAATAAATATATATAATATATTATATATATATAATATATTATATATAATATATATTATATATATATAAATAAATATATATATATATAAATAAATATATATATAAATAAATAAAAAAATAAAAATAAAGAAGTCTTATTTATTTGATATTTTTTATTTCTTTTCTATATTATATCAATCAATATTCTATATATTGATTGATATATATTGATTGGTTGGTTGGAATATTAAGGTGGAGATATTTTTTTAGAACCCTTAATCTAAATATCTAAATTCTAAATGAAATTGTAAGAATTGCGGATGAAAGTTTTATATATTTAACTTTTTTTATATATTTCATTTTTATATATTTCATTCTTTTAAATATTTTATTTATTTTATAGTTGTATTATAGTCTACAAATAGAACTAGTTGTATTATACATTAAATTATATACTAATATATATAATATAAAAATAGAATAAAAAATAAAAATATAAAATAAAAAAAATAATAAAAATGAATATTAAATAAAAAAATAATATTAATATGATATATTAAATAGAATAGGATATACTAAATTATATTTAATACATATATAAAAGAATAGATAATTATAAAAGAATAGATAATTATGAAAGTAATAAAGAGAAAAATAAGACAAAAAGCCTTTTTTCGTGTTATGTAATATAACATAGTAATTATTCTTTTAAAATCGGGAGAGATGGCTGAGTGGACTAAAGCGTCGGATTGCTAATCCGTTGTACGAATTATTCGTACCGAGGGTTCGAATCCCTTTCTTTCCGGCGATGACTTGGAATTTTTTTTTATCTTTTCTTTCAAATTAAGCGAACCCTTTTGCTTTATTTAATATTTAAAAATGTAGAATAGATAAAAAAAAATGCTAAGAACATTTAAAAATCAAGAAGAACCCTTTTTTTAGTCTTCACGCCCAGGATTACGTCCGGGATCATTAGATAAAAATCCAAAGATGAAGAGAGAAACAAAGAATATCACTACTGTGTAAACAAAGAGTTTGAGAGTAAGCATTATAAAATCTCCAAGATCTTTTTTTTTGTTTGGAAAAAAAAATAGAGAATCTATTTTTATACCACATATTCTATTTTAACTATACCACATATTCTATTTTAACACCAAGAAATGAATCGATTTCTAGAAATAGAAAAGAATTCTCTAGATTCATTTGTAATAAGAGTCTAATCTTTCATTGCCAATAATTTTCTTTCATACCAAAAATTCGATATTTTTTTTTTTATAACTATCTAATAGGATCTGAAATGGAAAAAAGTTCAGAATGAGAAAAAAGAAAAAAAAAATGGGGTGATCAAAAATTGTCGCGTTTATACAATAACTTGAACTTGTATGTTTGAATTAAGAGCTTATACTATAAAACTTATCTGATCTTATCAATTGCTATAATTTTTTTGTCGAATAAATCATGAATTATTCTAGGACAGTATTAAAGATCTCATCGAAAACTTACAGCAGCTTGCCAAACAAAGGCTAATAGAAAAAAGAGTACAGGGATTACTGGCATAACATCTACGATTGGATTCAAAAAGGCGTAGGCTTCGGGCAATTTTGTGAAGAAAAAATTGCTTGAATAAAGGGCAGAATTAAGACAGATGCAAATTAAACTAAAAATATTAAGCATAACAAACATTTTGTTCTTGAAGATAATTGTATTTTGACTGAGTTATTAATATGTTATTGATAGAAAATTTAATAGAAAATAAAGTCAGGTAGATAAAAAACCCTTCTTTATTAAATTTTATTAAATTCACCCAATCAAAAATCCTTCAATTCTCAAATAAAAAAAAGAATAGAGGAAATCATATTTTTATACAATATCTTAATTGAATTCTATATTATGATCAACAAATTCAGTTTAATTCTATATCCACACATACTAAAATCCGAACAACAAGCTAATATATTTCCTAGATATTTGGCGGGAATTGACGAAGAACCAATACCGATATTAGTTTTTATTAGTGTTGAATAGAAATATAAATGGGGCGTGGCCAAGTGGTAAGGCAACGGGTTTTGGTCCCGCTATTCGGAGGTTCGAATCCTTCCGTCCCAGCTATTCTATTATTCTATATATCAAAAAAAAAGGATCCTTCCTTTTTTTATTTATCATTCATCATTTCACATATAATTGGGAGAGTAGATAGGAGTTAATTAGTAATGGAAGATATCAATTTCAATGCCTGGGCCTGTTAAAATCTTATTAACAAACAAAGAAAATACATACGAAATATATGCATTTTCTTTTAATTAACCTTATTTTCAGATATTTTGTCTTTGGCTTGAATGAATAATTCTAAATCTATCTAACAATTGAGACGGGGTTGATTCATATATCTATCCTATTCCCTTTACTTTAGGAAAAATTTTTAGAAAGACTCAAGTCAAAGAAACTACTCATAAAATGAAGAAATGCTTATATATATATGTATTCTTAGCTATATGTATTCTTAGCTATATGTATTCTTAGCATTTTGTTTTATTAACGCCTTTGTTTCCATTTTTTTAATGGAAAAATTTTGTTATCCCTTACTAAATTTAAATATTTAACATAGAATATCCATTTAACTATTTAACTTAACATAGAATATCTATAATTTAACATAGAATATCTATAATTAATTCCAGTGACAATTCTTTAGTCTATCTGATAAATAAGATGGCTTTCTAGTATTTCGAGTCTGGTTTTAACATTCCGTATGAAAGAATAACAACGTCAAATTTTCCTGACATCCGTCTTTTTTATCCACTATTACACTAAATAAAAAATTGGATATTTTGAACCTATTTATTTGTTTTAAATCGTTGATGGTTTAATCCGAATCTGAATATAGGAATTTTTTTCTCTTATGATGATAAAATAAATGTGTTTCTTACTGTAAAACAAAACTTTATTCAAATAATGATATCGAGATAGGCAATTTAAAAATGAAACCTTTTTAATGGTTTTTTATAAATCCTTGGGACTCGAAGAAATGTGAGATAGGCGAATCCATCCTATCGAGTCACTTGAAGATTCAAAAAGAACTTCTTTCTTTATCTTATTAGAATTGTAAATCAAAAAATATTCATACAATAAAATACGGGGGTGGGGTTAAATTGAATTCTTTCTGACGCTTCTTCAGAAACTACCCAATAGAAGTTAAAAGTTTAGATTACTTTGTACCGGTTGAAACAATGACTATTCACGATTCCAGAATTGAATCAATTACATACTAGTTCAAAACTCAAGGAATGTTATGGTAAAACTTCGGTTGAAACGATGTGGTAGAAAGCAACGTGTGACTTGAAGGACACGATCGGCTGTGGATTCTTACACCCACCCTATATATATCCTATTAATATATATCCTATAAATTTAATATTACCTAGCATATAGCAATAGTGTATAGGACTGAAGGTGCTCTTAGCTCGACATTGTTTGTTTTGTTATACACTAGAACCCTCTTTTTTGTTGGGTTGTAATGTAAATACTACAGGATGGAGCTCGAGTAGAAAGTATTTGTTTTTCTTAGGGGGCAAGAATCTAGGGTTAATCCTAATCAATAAGTTAGAACAACTTCGTAAGTATATTTTCGATATCGAAATAGAAAGGATCCAATTCGAACAAGTTTCAAATCCAAGAATAAAGTTTGTTGGAATTGACCAAATTCTTTTGATTAAAAAATAAAGTGTATCGCGCAGGAATCAACCCTTAGTCTGATTCTTTAATAGAAAGAAATCACAAAAAATGGTATGTTGCTGCCATTTTGAAATGATTAAAGATCACCGAAGTAATGTCTAAACCTAACGATTCAAGGAAAAGATAAAGGATCCTGGAACAAGGAAATACCGTTTTCAATTGTCTCAACAATTAGATCAGAATGAAGAATCCAAATAGATTCTAAAAGAAAGAAACAAAGAGAAAGGAAAGGGGATTAGAGATCACTCAATAAATGAAATTCCTAAAGGGTTGTTCCCTTTGAGCTATTTGAAAGTTATCCAACTTGAGTTAGGGGGGTACAGATGGTTTTTTTTTTTTCTTTTTTGGTAAACAAAAATAAGACAAAAATAAGAACAAAAGGGATTCAAATTATAGTTTAATTGATTTGATAATTTTATGGATCTATTTGACACTATAATTCTATACATATACAGAACTTCGAATCATTTTTTCTCGAGCCGTACGAGGAGAAAACTTCTTATACGTTTCTACGGGGGGGGCCTTTTTTTCTACCTCTATCTCAATGAGCCGTTTATCGAATCGTTGCAATTGATGTTCGATCCCGAAGAGAAGGAAGAGATCTTCGGAAAGTGGGTTTTTATGATCCGATAAAAAATCAAACCTATTTAAATGTTCCTGCTATTCTATATTTCCTTGAAAAAGGCGCTCAACCTACAGGAACTGTTCATGATATTTTAAGGACGGCGGGAGTTTTTACGGAACTTCGCCTTAATCAAACACAATTTACTTAATAAAATACAGGGTGCGGGTAATTCGTATACATATAATTCGTATACATATATAGCTTTGTATAACCTTTTCTCTACTATCCCCCCTTCTCTTGTTCTATTCATATTCTATTCATACCTATTTTTTTTCGACTATAGACTGCTAACATAACGACAAAAATCTATTTTTTTTTTTTCAAAATATTCACATTCATATTGACAACAGTGTATCAAATAAATATAATCCGATCTGAGGTAATTGATCTTTTCTGTGGATCTATTTATCCCTGTTCCATAGATTTGGTTTTTTTTCTTTATTCAAGTGATGGGTTTCTTGGATTTGTTGTGATACAAAAGTTTTGTTTGATTGAAAAAAAAAAATGTATAAAAAAGGTTCTAAAAAAAAAAAAAAAAATAGAATACAAATCTATAAATAGAATAGAAATATAGAAATATTCTATTCTAAATAAATTTTTTTATTTTCTATTTATATAAATTCTATACTAGAAATAGAAATTCTATACTAGAAATAGAAATATATAAAATAAATAACTATATTATAGAAACTATATTATAGAAATCCATTTTCTATTATAGAAATATAGATAGAAATATAAAAATCAGAATATATATATATAAAATAATATATAATAATAAAATAAATGAAAAATAAATGAAATTATATATATATATTAATAATATAAAATAATAAAATAATATATAATATAAAATATTATATAAAAATTATAATTATATATAATTATATAAAAAAATTAGAAATTATATAAACAGAAAATAAAAAATGAAATAGAAAATGAAAAATGTATACGTATATATACGTATAAGAAATATATATATTTTCTATTTTGGTTAAATATTTTCTATTTTGGTTAAATATTTTCTATTTTGGTTAAATATATATATTTTGGTATAGATATATAAGGCATATAGGTATATATATATAAGACATATAGATAGAATAAATAAATCGAATCATCGAATCTAAGTAGAGAATACATAAAGAGAATAAAATAGAAAAAAAAAAATAGAAAGATTAAGAATGGATAGCGTAAGGAATAAGAGGCGATCTATAAAATTTTACTTTATCTATTATCTATATTTATCTATATTTTTATATTTATCTATATTTTTTGATCTCTTCTTTTAGAATTGATATCAATTTTTGATATTTCATTTCTTTAAATTTCTTGCTAGTTTAATGTTTTGATTGTGCCGTGTGATTCAATCTCTTTATTTATTTTGATTCCGATTGTATCTACATAATCTAATTTTTTTTTTGGGGGGGGGTTGCTAACTCAATGGTAGAGTACTCGGCTTTTAAGTGCGACTAACATCTTTTACGCATTTGTATGAAGAAAGATATTCGTCCATACCATCGGTATGGTTTGTAAGACCACGACGGATCCTGAAAGGAATGAATGGAAAAAACAGCATGTCGTATCAATGGAGAATTCTGTGAATATTTCATTTTTGCCGGATCGGTCCAAACCTTATTTGAATTCTTGGTGCGGAACATAAAAAAATGAATTCAAAGTTGGGTCGAGTGAATAAATGGATAGAGTCCTACGGTTCCAATTATAGGGAAACAAAAAAGCAACGAGCTTACGTTCTTAATTTGAATGATTATCCGATCTAATTAGACGTTAAAAAGAAATTAGTACCTAATACGGGAAAGGCTTTTCTATAAGCAGATTTTCGATTTTCTTTTAATAAGTCCTAACTATTAGCTATTCTCCACTATGAGGGGGGATGAATGCGTAGAAGAAAGAGTATATTGATAAAGAGATTTTTTTCCAAAATCAAAAGAGCGATTGGATTGAAAAAATAAAGGATTTCTAATCATCTTTTTATCCTATCCTATAATGCACATAA
>CANTUT010001098.1:47500-63655 GCA_947687605.1 Reutealis trisperma
AATGGTCCGAGGATTTAAAAGATTGGAGTAGAGAAATGCATGTTAAATGCACCTATAACGGAGTTCAATTATCAGAAAAAGAATTTCCGAAAAACTGGTTAACAGACGGGATTCAAATAAAGATCCTATTTCCTTTTCGTCTAAAACCTTGGCACAGATCTAAGTTAAAATTCCCTCACAAAGATCCAATGAAAAAGAAAACACAAAAAAATGATTTTTGTTTTTTAACAGTTTGGGGAATGGAAGCGGAACTGCCTTTTGGTTCTCCCCGAAAACGGCTTTCCCTCTTTGAACCTATTTTTAAAAAACTCGAAAAAAAAATTAGAAAAATGAAAAAAAAAAGTTTTCGAGTTATAACAATTTTAGAAGAAAGAAGAAAATTTTTTCTAAAATTATCAAAAGAAAAAAAAAACCGGGTCATCAAAAACATTTTTTTTCGAAAAGAAATAATAAACAAACTTTCCAACTCAAAAAGAAATCCAATTTTATTATCTGGATTTAGAAAAGTATATGAATTGGTGGATGAAACTAAAAAAGATTCGACAATCAATAAAAATAACGGGACGATTCAGAAATTGTCTACCCCAATTCGATCTACGGCTTGGATAAATTATTCATTGACAGAAAAAAAAATGAAAGATCTTTCTTCTAGAAGAAAGATAATCATAAATCAAATAGAAAAAATTACAAAAGAAAAGGAAACTCAAATTAGAACCTCAGAAATAAATATTAGTCCTAACAAAATAAGTTATAATGGTAAAAGTTTAAAATCATCAAAAAATCTTTCACAGATATTAAAAAGATGGAATGCTCGATTATCGCATAAATTCCATTTTTTTATAAAATTTTTGATTAAAAAGATATACATAGATATCTTTTTAGGTATCATTAATATTCCGAGGATTAATGTACAGTTTTTTCTTGAATCAACAAAAAAAAAAATTTCTGAATACATTTACAATAATGAAAAAAATCACAAAAAAATTGATAAAACAAATCAAAATACAATTCACTTTATTTCGATTATAAAACAGTCACTTAATAATAGTAATATTTCTGTTATTAATAAAAATTCACAGTGTGATATATCCTCCTTGTCACAAGCATATGTACTTTACAAATTATCACAAATCAAAATTATTAACTTATATAAGTTAAGATCTATCCTTCAATATCATGGCCTTTTTCTTAAGAATGAAATAAAGGATTATTTTAAAGACCAAGGATTTTTTAATTCCGAATTAAAAGATAAAAAATTTAGAAATTTTGTAATGGATCAATGGAAAAGCTGGTTAAGGAGTCATTATCAATATAAATACGATTTAGCTCAAATTAGATGGTCTAGATTAATACCGAAAAAATGGCGAAATAGAATCGATCAACACCATATGGTTCGAAATAAAAAATGGAATTTATATGAAAAAGACCAATTAATTCATTACGAAAAAGAAAATGATTTTGAGGCAGACTCATTGCCGAATCAAAAAGATAATTTCAAAAAACACTATAGATATAATCTTTTATCATATAAATCTATTAATTATGAAAAAAAGAAGGACTCATATATTTACGGATCCCTAGTACAAGTAAATAATAAACAAGAGATTTCTTATAATTACAACACAAATAAAAGAAAATTATTTGAAATATTAGAAAGTATTCCTATCAATAATTATCTAGCGGAAGATGATATTATCGATATGGAGAAAAGCCCGGATAGAAAATATTTTGATTGGAGAATTCTCAATTTTTGTCTTAGAAAGAAGGTCGATATTGATTCCTGGATCGATATCGGAAGCAAAGATAAAAAAAATACTAAGATTAGGACTAATAAGTATCAAATAATTGATAAAATTGATAAGAAAAATCTCTTTTTTCTTACAATTCACCAAGATCAAGAAGTCAATTCATCCAATCCAAAAAAAAACCTTTTTGATTGGATGGGAATGAATGAAGAAATACAAAATCGTCTCATATCAAATTTTGAACTTTGGTTCTTTCAAAAATTTGTGATACTTTATAACACATATAAGATAAAACCATGGGTGATACCCATCCAATTTCTTCTTTTCAATTTTCATCGAAATGAAAATATTAGTAAAAATAAGAAAATCAAGGGGAAGAAAAATGGCAATCCTTTTCTATCTATATCCTCGAATGAAAAAAAATTCATTGAATTAGAGAATCGAAATCACGAAGAAAAAGAATCCGAAGACCAGATGGACTTTGGATCAGTTTTCGCAAATCAAGAAAAAGATATTGAAGAAGATTATATGGGATTAGATATGAAAAAACATAGAAATAAAAAACAAAACAAAAGTCATACGGAAGTAGAGCTTGATTTCTTCCTAAAACGATATTTATGTTTTCAATTAAGATGGAACGGTTCTTTAAATCAAAAAATAATCAATAATATCAAAGTATATTGTCTTCTGCTTAGACTGACAAATCCACGAGAAATTCTTATATCTTCTATTCAAAGGCAAGAAATAAGTCTGAGTATTATGATGGTTCAGAAAGATTTAACTCTTACAGAATTGATAAAAAAGGGGATATTAATTATCGAACCTCTTCGTCTGTCAGTAAAAAATGATAGCCAATTTTTTTTGTATCAAAAGGTAGGTATCTTATTAGTTCATAAGAACAAACAACAAATTAATCAAAAATACAGAGAAAAAATCTATGTTGATAAAAAGAAATTTATCGAATCTATTGAAAGACATCAAAGTCTAATTGGAGATAGAGACAAAAAAGATTATGATTTACTTGTTCCTGAAAATATTTTATCCCCTAAGCGTCGTAGAGAATTAAGAATTCTAACTTCTTTCAATTTTAAAAATCAAAATGATATTTATATAAATACAGAAATTTTCAATGGTAATAACAGTGGTTCCATTTTGGATAAAAGCAAACATTTTGATAGAGATAAAAATAAACTAATTAAATTCAAATTTTTTCTTTGGCCCAATTTTCGACTAGAAGATTTAGCTTGTATGAATCGTTATTGGTTCGATACTAACAATGCCAGTCGTTTCAGTATGGTAAGAATATATATATATCCAAGGTTGAAATTTTAGTTTTAGTTAAGGGTGCATTTTTCATATATCCCATAGGATATCTGATCTAGTATATGAAAACAAAGAGATGGACACGTCATTCTTTTACACTCCATATTCCATTCTGGTACATGGAATTCAATCATGTATCAATTAGATCTAGAAATGAATTTTTTTTTTCTCTTTTGTAAGTCGAAACAATAGACCATCCTTTTTATATCTATAACATAACCTTATATCTATAACATAACCGAATAAAAAAAATTGGATTGATTAATGATAAATTTTATTTGACAAATTTTTGAATTACTAGCAAAGAAAGATTTTTGTGTATACCAAATTAAAATGAACTGATATTATTATTTCCATTTTCTATTATTACTGATCAATAAAAAATATCTTAAACTAAAAAAAAAAGGGGGTACTTATTTTATGGTAAAAAATTCATTCATTTCCGTTATTTCACAAGAAAAAAAAGACGAAAATAAGGGATCTGTTGAATTTCAAATAGTAAGTTTCACTAATAAGATACGAAGACTTACTTCACATTTGGAATTGCATAGAAAAGACTATTTATCCCAGAGAGGTTTGCGAAAAATTCTAGGAAAACGTCAACGATTGCTGTCTTATTTAGCAAAGAAAAATAGAATACATTATAAAGAATTAATTAGCCGGTTGGATATTCGGGAGTCAAAAACTCGTTAATTTGACGAATTTTTTTGAATTATTTGATTTATTAGATCTTGAGATGAACTTTTTTTGTTTTCCGTAATTCATGGAAGAATAAATCGAGGAAATCCCTATGAATGTACCAGCTACACGAAAAGACCTTATGATAGTCAATATGGGTCCCCATCACCCATCAATGCACGGTGTTCTTCGACTCATCGTTACTCTAGACGGCGAAGATGTTGTTGACTGTGAACCAATATTAGGTTATTTACACAGAGGAATGGAAAAAATTGCGGAAAATCGAACAATTATACAATATTTGCCCTATGTAACACGTTGGGATTATTTGGCTACTATGTTCACCGAAGCAATAACAGTGAATGGTCCAGAACTGTTAGGAAATATTCAAGTACCTAAAAGAGCTGGCTATATCAGAGTAATTATGTTGGAATTGAGTCGTATAGCTTCTCATTTGTTATGGCTTGGCCCTTTTATGGCAGATATTGGGGCACAGACCCCTTTCTTCTATATTTTTAGAGAGAGAGAGTTAGTATATGATTTATTCGAAGCTGCCACTGGTATGAGAATGATGCATAATTTTTTTCGTATCGGGGGGGTAGCGGCTGATCTACCTCATGGCTGGATAGATAAATGTTTGGATTTTTGCGATTTTTTTTTAATAGGAGTTGCTGAATATCAAAAACTTATTACGCGAAATCCTATTTTTTTAGAACGAGTTGAAGGAGTAGGTATTCTTGGTACAGAAGAAGCAATAAATTGGGGGTTATCGGGACCAATGCTACGAGCTTCTGGAGTACAATGGGATCTTCGTAAAGTTGATCATTATGAGTGTTACGACGAATTTGATTGGGAAGTCCAGTGGCAAAAAGAAGGAGATTCATTAGCTCGTTATTTAGTCCGAATTGGTGAAATGATGGAATCTATAAAAATTATTCAACAGGCTCTGGAAGGAATTCCGGGGGGGCCCTATGAAAATTTAGAAATCCGACGTTTTGATAAAGAAAGGGGTCCAGAATGGAACGATTTCGAATATCGATTCATTAGTAAAAAAACTTCTCCTACTTTTGAATTACCGAAACAAGAACTTTATGTGAGAGTCGAAGCCCCAAAAGGAGAATTGGGAATTTTTCTGATAGGGGATCAGAGCGGGTTTCCTTGGAGATGGAAAATTCGCCCGCCGGGTTTTATCAATTTGCAAATTCTTCCTGAATTAGTTAAAAGAATGAAATTGGCCGATATTATGACAATACTAGGTAGTATAGATATCATTATGGGAGAAGTTGACCGTTGAAATGATAATTGATACAACAGAAGTACAAGCTATCAATTCTTTTTCTAGATTAGAATCCTTAAACGAGGTCTATGGAATTATATGGGTGTTTGTCCCTATTTTGACTCTTGTATTGGGAATCACGATAGGCATACTAGTAATTGTATGGTTAGAAAGAGAAATAGCTGCAGGGATACAACAACGTATTGGACCTGAATATGCCGGTCCTTTAGGAGTTCTTCAAGCTCTAGCAGATGGAACAAAACTACTTTTCAAAGAAAATCTTTTTCCATCTAGGGGGGATACTCGTTTATTCAATATCGGACCATCCATAGCAGTCATATCAACTCTATTAAGCTATTCAGTAATTCCTTTTGGTTATCACTTTGTATTAACTGATCTAAATATTGGTGTTTTTTTATGGATTGCCATTTCAAGTATTGCTCCCGTTGGACTTCTTATGTCAGGATATGGATCAAATAATAAATATTCCTTTTTAGGTGGTCTACGAGCTGCTGCTCAATCAATTAGTTATGAAATACCTTTAACTCTTTGTGTATTATCCATATCTCTACGTGTGATTCGTTGAAACATAAACTTTTCCCTATTCCTTTCTTTTTAGGAAGAAGGCGAAATGAATTGAATAGATATCTTCATTTTTTATTCATCATTGGGGTTGATGAACTAAATTGGATAGTTATATGAGTGAAAGAAAACAACTTCTAAATTTGCAGTAAAAAATTGAGACTCGTTTCCTATGTACAAGAGTAAAACAGAAATAAACATAAGAAAAAAAGACCGTTCGCCCCAATATTGGTTGATTAGTCATCCTGGCTTGAAGCGGGCTCAAAAGATCAACCGCATTGAGTTGTCACTATCATTTATATGTATTACCATAATGCTAACGGGTGATTGAGCAAAAATGAGTGGATGGTTAGGAACACCAAGATACACAAAGGATTAGTAATAGAGATTTTTAAAATTATCTAAAAGGATATTTTGGCATAATATAAAAGTATATTAATTGGGGCTTTAAGTTGGTAGAAATGATCAGGAAGTACTCCCCATGATTCCGACCCAGAGTATGCTCCTACCCACCGATTAAAGAAATAACTATCAGGAACGAAATAATCCTTTCCTTTTTGAATCCCCTTTTCTTTTTTTCAGAAAGAAGAATTCAGAAAGAAGAATAGGAACGAAAAAAAAAAAGACTCTAATTACAATAGAAAAAAGTAATCTTTTTTTCTTCTTTTTTCCTATACCGATATTCACAGAGATGGAATTCATGTCATAATTCGAAATATCTAATTCGTAATCGAAAACGATAGGTTGAAATATCTATTGGGATTTTTACAAGGAATATTTTCCTTTTTACTAAGAGTATTTTATTGAAGGATTTAAGTTATTACTCAAGAAAGAAAAATTGAAATTTTTAAAGTAAAGGATGAGATCAATTCAGAAGTACTTTTTTTTTAGTATTATAACAGATAGAATTTCATTGCTCGAATTTGGGAACGTCGATAGATTTGGTTTTGATCCTATCTATTCTACAAATATATCAAAATAAATAATACGATCTTTAAATTTATTTATTTATAGCCTTCGAGGAGCCGTATGAGATGAGAATCTCATGTACGGTTCTGTAATAGCGATGAGAACAGTGATGTTATCACCGACTATAATTATCTAACAGTTCAAGTACAGTTGATATAGTTGAGGCACAATCAAAATCTGGTTTTGGGGGATGGAATTTGTGGCGTCAACCTATAGGATTTATCATTTTTTTTATCTCTTCTCTAGCAGAATGCGAAAGATTACCTTTTGATTTACCAGAAGCAGAAGAAGAATTAGTAGCAGGTTATCAAACCGAATATTCGGGTATCAAATTTGGTTTATTTTATATTGCTTCCTATGTAAACTTATTAGTTTCTTCATTATTTGTAACAGTTCTTTACTTGGGTGGTTGGAATATTTCTATTCCGTATATATTCGTTCCTGCGCTTTTTGAAAATAATAAAATAGGTGGAGTTTTTGGAACAACAATTGGTATCTTTATTACATTGGTTAAAACTTATTTGTTCTTGTTCATTCCTATTTCAACAAGATGGACTTTACCTAGACTAAGAATGGACCAACTTTTAAATCTTGGATGGAAATTTCTTTTACCTATTTCTCTCGGTAATTTATTATTAACAACCTCTTTCCAACTCCTTTCACTATAAAAGATTAATAAAAGAATATTTTTTCTATATTCATGATTTGTCTTCAAACAAGAGAAAAAAACAAACATAAAATTATTCATAAATATTCACGATATGTTTCCCATGGTAACTGGGTTCATGAATTATGGGCAACAAACCATACGAGCTGCAAGGTACATTGGTCAAAGTTTCATAGTTACCTTATCCCATGCAAACCGTTTACCTGTAACTATTCAATATCCTTATGAAAAATTAATCACATCAGAGCGTTTCCGCGGTCGAATCCATTTTGAATTTGATAAATGCATTGCTTGTGAAGTATGTGTTCGTGTATGTCCTATAGATCTACCTGTTGTTAATTGGCAATTGGAAACTGACATTCGAAAGAAAGGGTTGCTTAATTACAGTATTGATTTTGGAATCTGTATATTTTGTGGCAACTGTGTTGAGTATTGTCCAACAAATTGTTTATCAATGACTGAAGAATATGAACTTTCTACTTATGATCGTCACGAATTGAATTATAATCAAATTGCTTTAGGTCGTTTACCAACGCCAGTAGTTGACGATTATACAATTCGAACAATTTTGAATTCAACTCCAAAAAAAAATAGGTAAACCGCCTTGATTAATTAAAAAGTACAATTTTTAAACTAAAATTTAGTTTTGATCGAAAGGGATGAAATGGGATTTCTTTCATTTTTCTTGGTCACTAACTACAAAAAGTACAATGATTTGATTGATTGATGAGAATAGCATCGCGGCTAAATTTGGATTGAAAATCTATGAGATTAATATATCTGTAATTCTATCCATAATTTTTTCGAAAATGAAATTTAGATTTATAATGCCTTTTTCGAGAAAGAATGAGATTAGTACAATAGCTGTACCTATAGTAATTTACCCCATTTAGGGTTTAATTTAATTAAGAACCTATTATAAAAAAGTTTTTCCTGCTCAAGTCAATAAGGTCATGAAAAAACAATTCAAAAGTTTTTATCTCTTATTTTACGTGCAATGGATTTGCCTGGACTAATACATGATTTTCTTTTAGTTTTTCTGGGATTAGGTCTTATATTAGGAGGTCTGGGAGTGGTATTACTTACCAACCCAATTTATTCTGCCTTTTCGTTGGGATTCGTTCTTGTTTGTATATCTTTATTCTATATTTTATCAAACTCTCATTTTGTAGCTGCTGCACAGCTCCTTATTTATGTGGGAGCTATAAATGTTTTAATTCTATTTGCCGTGATGTTCATGAATGGTTCAGAATATTACAAAAATTTGAATCTTTGGACTGTTGGAAACGGGGTTACTTCCGTAGTTTGTACAAGCATTTTTGTTTCACTAATTACTATTGTTCCAGATACGTCATGGTACGGGATTATTTGGACTACAAGAACAAATCAGATTATAGAACAAGATTTGATAAGTAATGGTCAACAAATTGGAATTCATTTATCAACAGATTTTTTTCTTCCGTTTGAATTCATTTCAATAATTCTTTTAGTTGCTTTGATAGGTGCGATTGCTGTGGCTCGTCAGTAATAAATCTTTAGAATTAATAATCGCAATTCAAATTACACTTTATGTTATTACATCTATTTTTCTTCAATTCTATTTAAAGCTTATTTATGTATAAACTTGATTTATTATCCATATATTTCTTTGTTCTGTACTTGTGATATTCTTATTCTAGTCAATCCAATCTGTTGATGTTGAATTGTTGTTCATATTGAAAAAAAAAATCGAAAACTATAAGGAGTTGGTCAATGATGCTCGAACATGTACTTGTTTTGAGTGCCTATTTATTTTCTATCGGTATCTATGGGTTGATCACGAGTCGAAATATGGTTAGAGCCCTTATGTGTCTTGAACTTATACTGAATGCAGTTAATATAAATTTTGTAACATTTTCTGATTTTTTTGATAGTCGTCAATTAAAAGGAAATATTTTTTCAATTTTTGTTATAGCTATCGCAGCCGCTGAAGCAGCTATTGGACTGGCTATTGTTTCGTCAATTTATCGTAACAGAAAATCAACCCGTATCAATCAATCGAATTTGTTGAATAAGTAGTATTAATAATATAAAATAGAATTTTCATATCCATTAATTCGAGTTGGCATGTATGATACGTAACTTACGGATCATGTTTGTGAAAACGTAAGAAATGAAAGTATCTTGGCTCTACTCTATCTCATGAGTCGATCCAGAATTAAATAAGAAAATTCTGCTAAATCATTGATTCGTCTGGTGTCTAAATATATAATGATTCATTTAGAAATTTACTAGATTGAATTTTTATGACGTTAAAAAATTAGAAATCCAATGTCACATTCAGTAAAGATTTATGATACATGTATAGGGTGTACTCAATGTGTCCGAGCCTGCCCCACAGATGTATTAGAAATGATACCTTGGGATGGATGTAAATCTAAGCAAATTGCTTCTGCTCCAAGAACAGAGGACTGCGTGGGTTGTAAGAGATGTGAATCCGCCTGTCCGACAGATTTCTTGAGTGTTCGAGTTTATTTATGGCATGAAACAACTCGAAGCATGGGTCTAGCTTATTGATACTTTCCAGAAAAACCCACTTGAATCTATTTGATTTTTTGTTTACCGACAAAAACCCGTACTCGAAAAAATAATAAAATATATATATATATTATGTTTTCGCGCACGGGTTTTTTTTAGTCCAAGTGTATCTTGTCTTTACCACGAATTCTTTTCCTTGGTTAACAACATTTGTAGTTTTTCCGATATCCGCGGGTTTTTTAATTTTCCTTTTGCCTCATAAAGGAAATAAGGTAATTAGGTGGTATACCTCAGGTATATGCGTCTTAGAGCTCCTTTTAATGACTTATGCGTTCTCTTATTATTTCCAATTGGACGATCCATTAATCCAATTAACAGAAGATTATAAATGGATCAAATTTTTTGATTTTTACTGGAGATTGGGAATAGATGGATTTTCTTTAGGACCTATTTTACTGACAGGATTTATCACCACTTTAGCTACTTTAGCGGCTCGGCCAATTACTCGGGATTCCCGATTATTCCATTTTCTGATGTTAGCAATGTATAGTGGTCAAATAGGATTATTTTCTTCTCAAGACCTTTTACTTTTTTTTATCATGTGGGAGTTAGAATTAATTCCCGTTTATCTACTTCTATTGATGTGGGGGGGAAAGAAACGTCTGTATTCAGCTACAAAGTTTATTTTGTATACTGCAGGGGGTTCCATTTTTTTATTAATGGGAGCTTTAGGTATCGCTTTATATGGATCCAATGAACCAAGATTCAATTTTGAAACATCAGTCAATCAATCATATCCTGTGGCACTAGAAATATTTTTCTATATTGGATTTCTTATTGCTTTTGCTGTCAAATTGCCGATTATACCCTTACATACATGGTTACCAGACACCCATGGGGAAGCGCATTACAGTACTTGTATGCTTCTAGCCGGAATCTTATTAAAAATGGGGGCATATGGGTTGGTTCGAATCAATATGGAATTATTACCTCACGCTCATTCTATCTTTTCTCCCTGGTTGATAATAGTAGGCGTAATACAAATAATCTATGCAGCTTCAACATCTCCCGGCCAACGAAATTTAAAAAAAAGAATAGCCTATTCTTCTGTATCTCATATGGGTTTCATAATTATAGGGATTTGCTCTATAAGTGATATGGGACTCAACGGAGCTATTTTACAAATCATATCACATGGATTTATTGGCGCTGCACTTTTTTTCTTGGCAGGAACGGGTTATGATAGAATACGTCGTGTTTATCTTGACGAAATGGGCGGAATGGCTACCCCAATGCCAAAAATATTCACGACATTCAGTATCTTATCACTAGCTTCCCTTGCATTACCGGGCATGAGCGGTTTTTTTTGCGGAATTGATAGTCTTTTTTGGAATAATTGCCGGCCAAAAATATCTTTTAATGTCAAAAATTTTAATTACTTTTGTAATGGGAGTTGGAATTATATTAACTCCTATTTATTTATTATCTATGTTACGCCAGATGTTCTATGGATACAGGCTGTTTAATGCCCCAAACTCTTATTTTTTTGATTCTGGACCGCGCGAGTTATTTATTTCGATCGCTATCCTTCTGCCTGTAATAGGTATTGGTATTTATCCGGATTTCGTTTTCTCATTATCAATTGACAGAGTCGAAGCTATTCTATCTAATTATTTTTATAGATAGTTTTTCTAAATAAAACAAAAAAGCAAAAAAGAAATCCTATGATTTTTAAAAAAGAAAAATCGTTATGTTATACAACGAAAAAAAACTTCTTTTTTCGTCTCTTAAATTTAAGTTAAAAAAAATGAATTGTAACAAAAATTTTTTGGCATTTGTGAGAACTTTTTGAATCAAGTAATATGGCGATTCAAAAGGTTCTCAACGGCTTACCTGAAGTTTTTTTGTATATATGCTTTGCTGTCCTATAAAGTTGCATTCATCAGACCCTTTCTTTAATCTTTAATGCAATTAAATGTTAATTGCTAAATTAGATGTTAATTGTTAATATAAATGAACCATAACTATGCAATCCTATTCCTAATAGATTAACGCCAAAATAACATATCCAAATTATAAGAAAACCGATAGAAGCAACAATTGCGGAATTTAAACCCTCCCAATTTTTATTTGTTCGAGTATGAAAATAAATCGCGAATATGGTCCACGTAATAAATGCCCAAGTTTCCTTTGGGTCCCAATTCCAATACGATCCCCACGCTTCATTAGCCCAGACTGCTCCCGAAAGAATACCCATGGTTAAAAAGATAAATCCTATACTTATAATACGATAACCCCAGTCATCTAATTGTTGAATCAATTGAAACTTGTAATAATTCCTAGAAATAGAAGAAAGAAAAGAAATATGTCTTAAAACATTCTTTCTTTCTGTCATATATTGTATCTCACTAAAGGAAAATGAATGATTTAATAAATTATTGGTTTTATAAACAATTCTTATGATTTTTCGAAATGTGATTACTAGAAATGCTACTGATAATAATGATCCACACAAAAGAGCTGCATAGCCCAATATCATCATACTTACGTGCATCATTAACCACTGGGATTGAAGAGCAGGCACTAAGATTTCGGAGTGATGCATGTCAGTTAAAAGACCTGAAGTAGTAAACCCTTGGGTAAAAAAAGTACTTGGCGCGGTTATTGCGCTTAAATAATTTTTTTGTTTTTTAAAATACGGAACCATATGAATAATGGAAAAAGCCCATGAAAGAAAGATTAATGATTCATATAAATCACTTAATGGTAAATGGCCCCCCAAAATCCAACGAGTAACTAATAATCCTGTTATACAGAAAAAAGTAATTATCATGCCCTTTTCTGACGAATCATATAGTTCTACGAATTCATCAACTAATAAGGTTATCAAATGAATTGTAATTACAATTGACACGACCGAAAAAGATATATGAGTTAATATATGTTCTAAAGTCGAAAATATCATAAAATTTTTTAAATATAAATAAAAGGGGGGTTCTAATTATATGGGATTGAAATCAGGAATTGAATTCATTATAGGATTTATTGTATCTTTTTGAAAATTACAGGAAGTTATGCCGCTACTCGGACTCGAACCGAGATGCTCTAGCACTGCTTCCTAAGAGCAGCGTGTCTACCGATTTCACCATAGCGGCTTGCTCGAAATCATAATAATCGATTGTTATTTAATAGTCGAGTTTGAAGGAGTCAATTCAATATAATATTTTTTAGGAAACATTCAAATTAATGAAGAAAATTTTATTTAATAATGAAAAAAAAAAATCGAATTTTTTTTTTTTTGATTACGGTTTTACAGTCAAGAGATTTATGAAAATATTTTATTGGTTAGGTGTTTATTGTGGAGAGAATTTGTGTTAGGATTTAACAACCCAATTAGGTATTGATCTGGACATAACAAACAAAAAAAAATTTTGAGTTCTACTCCGTACTAAAAAAAATCCTGTCTAATTTAATATATACCTTGATCCATTTTCAAGTCCAAGCATATTATTAAAGTAGATCATTCAAAGATCTGCTTTATATATATTCAAATAGTATAAATATAAAAAAGATAAAACTTATGAATATTTTTTATTGTGATTGTGACAAATGAGTCGATGGGGAAAATAATAATCCCCATCCTGAACATGATAAAAGATCCTAACAATAAAAAGAACGGTGAAACTTTGTACCTTTTTTTTTTCTTTTTTGTTTGCAAAAAAAAGTATCATTTTTAGAATTCAATAGACAAAAGAATTCTTTATGCTACACACGATAAAAAGCAAAAGTAGTTCAATTTAATATTGATTAGTTCAAAACATAAAAAAAAAAAAAAGAATGGAAATCATTATATATTTTAGTTTTATATATTTTATATTAGAAATTCTAACATAAATTAGCAATAATAAAAAAAAATTCGACCTTTTCTCATGTCAAGTCAAATCAGATTATTCCAACCTTTAATTTTTTATTTGTCGCACAAAAAAACTTTTTGAATTACCTGTAGAAAGGGATTTCGCTAATGAAAAAGCCTTCAATACTACCCAATATCCCTTCTTTTTCCAAATATTTTTTCGAATACGCTTTTTGGATATAGAAGTACGCTTTTTTGGAACTGCCATTCAAAAATAAAGAAGTTTTTTATTGTTATAGTTGGATGTGAAAGACATTTATTGTTAAAAAAAAAACCGTTCTTTACTATATATTATTATATATTTCCTTATTCTATATATTTAGTTTGTAAATTTTCCTCTTTTCGTAACAAAAAATTCGTAACATAAAAGAAGCCTATCCCTTTCTTTTTTTTTGTCTTTTTTCGTTATATTCCATGTATACGTGGAATAAAATACATCAATAAAGTTTAAGAATCTCAATTTTATTTATCCTAAAATTGTTATTTATCCTAATAAAAAAAAAACTTTAACTTCTTTTTCTAGTAATTGGTCAAACTCGAAGAAAAAGTATATCTAATTGAAATTCAATTTTCAAATTCGAACGAGACTATTAATTAATTTGTTAAATAAAAAGTTTTTAGTAATTCTTTCTTTTTATCCTAGTAAAGGAAAAGTGTCAAATATCATAGTGTTTTCTGCAAATATAATGAAAGACAATAAATCCATTCCAAAATGCAGTAGTTAATGATTCTGAATAAAGGAATTAAAATAAAAATTACTTAGTTTATTGGATTCACTAAAAATCTGGTAAAACCCTCTTTTTTTTTTATTATTCCCTATCAAAATAAAAAATATTACTTTATAATCCTTTACTTTTCGTTATGTATATAAAACCTTGTAATTATGTAATTAATAATAAGTATAAGTAATTAATTTAATAATAATAAAATTAATAATAATAATAAAATTTTTTGTAGAATAAGTCTTTTTTTTTTTTCACTAGTATTTTTATTTGACCAATTCTAACTTTTTGATTTAAATATGTGAAGTATTTTGGAAAAGAAAAATTTAGAATAAGAATAATTAAGAATAGAAAATTCAATTTTAGTTTTACATATTTTTATTTTATTATTATTGATATTGACTGACTTATTTAAAATTAAAAAGATATAAGAGCCGATGAATCAGAAACAAGAAACAATTAATTATTAATTAAAAAAGTTTTTTATGGAACAAATATATCAATATTCATGGATCATATCTTTCGTTACATTCCCAGTCCCTATGTTAATAGGAGTGGGACTCCTACTTTTTCCGGTAGCAACAAAAAAAACTTCGTCGTATGGGGGCTTTTCCCAGCATTTTTTTGTTAAGTATAGTCATGATTTTTTCAATCGCTCTGTCTATTCATCAAATAAATAGCAGTTTTATTTATCAATGTATATGGTCATGGACTATCAATAACGATTTTTCTTTAGAGTTCGGATACTTGATTGACCCACTTACTTCTATTTTGGTAGTATTAATTACTGCAGTTGGAATTTTGGTTCTTTTTTATAGTGACAATTATATGTCTCATGATCAAGGCTATTTGAGATTTTTTGCTTATATGAGTTTTTTCAATACTTCAATGTTGGGATTAGTTACTAGCTCTAATTTGATACAAATTTATATTTTTTGGGAATTGGTTGGAATGTGTTCTTATCTATTAATAGGTTTTTTGGTTCACACGACCTATTGCATCGAATGCTTGTCAAAAAGCGTTTGTAACTAATCGTGTAGGGGATTTTGGTTTATTATTAGGAATTTTAGGTTTTTATTGGATAACAGGCAGTTTCGAATTTCGGGATTTGTTTAAAATATTCAATAACCTTGTTTATAATAATCGGGTTAATTTTTTATTTGTTACTTTGTGTGCCTTTCTATTATTTTCCGGCGCAATTGCGAAATCGGCGCAATTTCCTCTTCATGTATGGTTACCGGATGCCATGGAAGGGCCCTACTCCTATTTCGGCTCTGATACATGCTGCTACTATGGTATCGGCGGGAATTTTTCTTGTAGCTCGACTTTTTCCTCTTTTCGTAGTCATACCTTACATAATGAATCTAATTGCTTTGATAGGTATAATAACAGTATTTTTAGGAGCTACTTTAGCTCTTGCTCAAAAAGATATTAAGAGAAGTTTAGCCTATTCTACAATGTCTCAATTGGGTTATATGATGTTAGCCCTAGGTATGGGGTCTTATCGAGTCGCTTTATTTCATTTGATTACTCATGCCTATTCGAAAGCATTGTTGTTTTTAGGGTCTGGATCCATTATTCATTCAATGGAAGCTATTGTTGGGTATTCGCCAGATAAGAGTCAAAATATGGTTCTGATGGGTGGTTTTAACAAAAAATATTCCAATTACAAAAACTGCTTTTTTATTAGGAACGCTTTCTCTTTGTGGTATTCCACCTTTCGCTTGTTTTTGGTCCAAAGATGAAATTCTTAATGATAGTTG
>CANTUT010001099.1:0-15000 GCA_947687605.1 Reutealis trisperma
CACCCCTTACTGAATACATATTTGTACATGGTCACAATTTGACGTATCGCGCATTATTAATTCAACGTAAAGGAAAACGGTAGAGACAATCATATTTTGACAATGTCAAATGATGTAGTAAGTAAGGGTTGTATGGATGTGTCGATGTTTATATAGGCATTAGCGGAGATAGATTGTAGTAGAGGGAAATATGAAATGCCTTATTGTGTATTAGACTGTAATAAAGTAGATACAATAAAATGAAAAGATAGTAAAGAGTAATTAGGTTTCAATCTTGGGATAAGATATTACCCTAATTAATGATAATTTCAATGGGTTCTATGGGATTAGGTGACCTTATATCTTCCTAAACTCTAGGACCATCACAACCTAAAAATTGGGTCATTAGAGAGTTAGTATCAGAGTTAAAGGTTTAGGTCTTATTTAGACTTATTACTGTATGAATTTTAGGTTAAACCATTGAGCTATAGGATTCCTTGTCATTGTTGAATTGCATTGCTAAGGTAGATCTGCGTTAACATTATATATTAGGTTATTAATTCATCTTTGTGATTTATATGTACAATATTATATTGTTGTATTATATACATGATTATAGAAGTAGATGCCACAATCCATAACCCTGTTAGAGAAAGGGAAGTACTAGTTTTTTGATTTGTGTGTGTAATTCAATGGTTCAAGAAATTAGGGAAGATGGGGATAAGAATGGATGAATTTTGATTAGGTTTTTAATAAAATAGTTGGCACATATATACATGTAGTGGATAACATAATATGAAGGATAGTCGATGATCTTTTTGTATACATACAATATATAACTATGAAAATTTAGAATGAATTAAATTTACTTTTGTGTATTGAGAAAGGAGATGTTCATTAACTATTGGAGATAGAATCTGTCTTAAGCTTATCAAGGTCAAGATTTGTTTATCACAGTTGTGACTATCTTTTCGCACCTTGGGTCGCAGTTATTATTGGGTTTATGAAACACACTATGTCTCAACGTTCAATTTGATGTTTTATCTTTTAAAATAGTTTTGGTTGTGACCATTTGGGCCATAGTTGTGGTTGTGAAATTGGTGTAGTACTCGCGATTCATAGGTTCATTTCATGATTTAAAGGATTTTTATTTATAAGTTTTTTAGTGAATGTTGTCTATGAAATAAACACTTAATAAACATGTAAAATGACCTAAAATTTGATCTATCAAGAACATAAAAAGAGGTTGACTAAGATTTGACACAATTTGAATCAATAAATGATATGTATGATTTTATGCTATATAAAAGCTATATATGTGAGAATGGATTGATTTGTGATATGTGTAAACAAATCATTAAATGACATGTGAAATTGTTGAATGATATATGTATACGAGATTGTTAAATGTTATGTATGGTTAATGTCATAAATTATTAAATGCTTGATGATAGTTAGTGTGACTACAAATGATTCTTATATATAAGATATATATGAAATAAGCTAAAAGAAAAGCATTATTGAATTTGTGGATTAGATGCTACCTCATTGAATAGAACAACAAGGGAGGCGAAGATCTTAAGAAGTTAAGAGTATCACTCCAGATGCAGCATCTAATATTGCATCCATATAGGATAATGACAGAGAGTCATCCTAACTGAGACACCTCATAGTAGATGCAAGAGAACATGGATGCGTTGATGAAAGAGAATCAACAGCTAAGGCAATAACTTAAGGAATTGAGATGAAGGTAGGAGATGCTTCCGCCACCTATGGCACTATCTGTTCTTAGGGTTGAGAATATTAATCCTCTTTCACTAAGGATGCCACATCATGTATGGAGAAGAATGTTATCAGAGGAAGGAGTTACGATGAATGACTTTAAAAAGATTAAACCCTCTAAGTTTAAAGGAGAAGAAGGGGAAGATCCCTAAGAGTATTTAGAGGAATTGGATAAGAGAGCATAGAGATTGTCATGCTCTAAAGAAAAGTTAATTGAATTAGTGGGGTTACAACTCAAAAAAGATGCATAGGAGTGGTTTTAGAGAGAGATTGAGGAATAGTTGTATAGAGATGACCCTCTTGTATGGGTTGAATTTAAGCAAAGACTAATGGATGAGTTCTTCACCAAAGGAGAAAGACAAATCCATACTCTTTATTTTAAACAATCAAAACAAAAGCTCAGAATGTTTGTACCTAAATATGCTCAAGAATTCAAATGTTTGAGCAAATATGTCTCTCATATAGTACTTATAGAAGTAAGTAGGCTCGATTGATTCCGATGAGGATTGATCACTCCATATAACGTGTTGGTAGCCACTAATTTCCTTACCATGGCCAAGTTAATTGACAAAGATAAGCTTATGGAGCTACAACATAAGGTTGAGAGAGCTGAACGAGCTGAAAAGAAGTAGAAATGAAAAGGTAAAAGTAAGGGCAAAGTAGTCAACAAAGAGGAGGCTCTACCCAAAGTAAGGGTCTTGAACGGGCTTATACTATATCCGCCCCATACCAATCAAGAATGGGAGGACAAAGTCAAGTTCAGGCTAGAAGTGTTTCAATAGCCTCAGGTTTGAGCAACATTAATATATATCAAACTAGACAATAAGGCCAATCTACACCTACTTGCACCATATGTGGATGACAGCATCAACGAGCCTATCGGAGAGCCACAGGAGCATACATACGATGCGAAAAAATGGGACATTTCATCAAAGATTGTCTGATGATCATTAATTAGAGAACTATTATGAAGGTTTTGTAGCCCATTATGCAAATGAATCAAATTAAAAATCATAGACTGGGAGGACAAGGCTAAGGAATAGGACAATTCTCAAGCAATGTGCAAGCTATGGAACGTAGAGGTAGAGGGAAGGTCTATGCTCTCAATCAACAAGAAACTTGTACATCTTATAATGTTGTTATAGGTATTGTTCTCATCTAGTTTGTTAGTGCTTGATGTCTATTTGATTCTACTGCAACACATTCATTTATTTCCTCATATTTTGCTAAGAAATCAGATAAGGATTAGGAAATGATGAATGAACCTCTGTATTAACCACACTTTTAGGAGAACCTTTAGGGGTAGAGCAAGTGCATAAGAATTATATGGTAGAAATTGAAAATATGAATTTTCCCACAAACTTGATTGAACTAGAGTTCTTGGAATTTGATGTCATATTAAAAATGGATTGGTTATCTAGGCATGATGCTCACATAGATTGTAAGGGAAAAAGAATTAATTTGAAAAGGAGAATGGGTCCGAATTCACTTTTCAAGGTGATAAAAGTAACTTTACCATGAATTTTTTTGGCTATTAGAGTAAAAAGGTTGTTAAAGAAGGGTTGCCAAGCATATTTGCCACATATGGTAGATACTAGAAAAGTAGATAAAACTACTAAAAGGATATTGGTAGTAGATGAATTTCTTGATGTCTTCCCTGAGGATCTGCCAGGAATGCCACAGGATAGGGAGATTGAGTTTACAATTGACTCTTACTTAGAACTCAACCAATATCAATATCACCTTACCGAATGGCACATTCTGGATTGAATAAATTGAAAGTTCAATTACAAGACTTGTTTGATAAGGGTTTTATTAGACAGAGTAGTTCCCTATGGAGTGCTCTAGTTTTGTTTGTCAAGAAGAAAGATGGGTCTTTAAGACTATGTATTGATTATAGATAGTTGAATAAAGTAATTGTGAAGAATAAATATCCTCTACTTAGGATTGATGATTTATGTGAGCAATTGGAAGGAGCTAGTTATTTTTCTAAGATAGATTTACGATTGAGTTATCATCAACTCAAAATTCAATAAGAGGATATTTATAAGACTAATTTTAAAATGAGATATGGGCATTACGAATTTACATTATTGCCATTTGGTCTAATGAATGCACCATCGGCTTTTATGGACTTAGTGAATTGAGTGTTTATGCCATTTTTAGACAAATTTGTGATTGTGTTTATTAATAATATTCTAGTCCATTTAAGGAGTAAGGGAGAACGTGAGGAACACTTGAGAATAGTGTTGCAAACTTTAAGGAAACATAACCTTTATGCTAAATTATCTAAATGTGACTTTTAGATGGAGCAAGTTTACTTCATTAGCCATATAGTGAGCAAAGAAGGAATTAAGATAGATCCTAAGAAAGTAGAAGCGGTAGCCAATTGGCCATGACTTACAACTGTTACTGAGGTGAGGAGTTTCTTGGGTATGGCATGTTACTATCATCAATTTAAAAAGCACATTTCAAGAATAACAGTGCTGCTAATAAGGTCTACAAGTGGAATGAGATTTGTGAGAAGAGTTTCTAAAAACTTAAAGATTGCTTAATCACAGCTCTTATATTGGCATTACCAAATGGGAATGAAGGTTTTGCCATATGCTGTGATGCCTCTAGAATTGGTTTAGGATGCGTGCTAATGCAAAATTGGAAAAGTTATTGCTTATGCATCTAGGTAATTAAAGCGATGTGAAGTGAACTACCCCACTCATGATCTAGAAATAGCAGTGATTATCTTTGCTCTAAAGATATAGAGACACTATTTGTATGGGGAGAAATGTGAGGTTTATATAGATCATAAAAGTCTCCAATATATCTTAAAGCAAAGAAATTTAAATTTAAGGGAAAAAAGGTGGGTGGAATTGTTAAAGGATTATGATTGTTAATTACTTTACCATCCTGTTAAAGCCAATGTCGCAGTGAATGCATTAAGCAGAAAGTCAAAAGGTATTCTCTTGCATATCACTGTGCAAAAGAGATTGATAGCAAAGGACTTAAAGGAGATGTTTAAGGCTTACAATTAGAAGTAGATGAATCACAAGTGCTGTTGACTTACTTTTAAGTAAGGCCCAAACTCATCGATAAGATATAGATATCCTAAAATCAAGACCCCCAGCTAATGAAAATATTCGAGGATGTGAGAAAGGGACAAGCTCCGGAGTTTCAAATAGAAGAGGGTGTTTTGAAATATGGAGATCAATTATGTATGCCTAATGTAGAGCAGTTGAGAGAAAGAATTTTGAAGGAAGCACATTAAACCTCATACAGCATACATCTAGGTGCTACCAAAATGTATCACGATGTAAAGAGTACTTATTGGTGGCCTGGAATGAAGAAAGATGTGGCAAACTTCATTGCTTTATGCCCCCACTCATCAGCAAGTGAAATTTGAACATCAAAGACCTTTCATATTACTTCAAGAGATAAAACTACTATAATGGAAATAGGAACGTATCATCATGGACTTCGTGGTGGGTTTACCCAAGATTATGAAAGGGTATGACTCAATATGGGTTATAGTAGATTGACTGATAAATTAGAACACTTCATTGAGGTAAATACTACTTATTTAGTAGTACAATATGCTTAGATTTATGTCAATGAAATTGTAAGATTACATGGAGTTTAACTTTCCATTATCTCATATAGAGGGACTCAATTCACATCGAGGTTCTGGCAAAAATTGCAAGAAGCATTGATGTGTAACTTGACTTTAGCACATCTTTTCGCCCACAAATGGATGGATAATCTACGAGAACAATACAAATGTTGGAGGATATGTTTTGTACGTGCATTATGGATTTTAAAGGAAGTTAGGATAAACATCTCCATCTTATTGAATTTGCATACAATAATAGCTGCCATTCCTCTATAGGAATGGCACCTTATGAAGCACTATATGGCCGAAAATATAGATCTCCAATTTGTTGGACTAAAGTGGGTGAAAAGTATATTAAAGCTACAGACATGATTAAAGAAGCCAATGAAAAGGTTAAAATAATTCAAGAGAGACTGAAAGCTGCCTTAAGGAACTAGAAAAGTTATGCCAATCTAAAGAGGAAGGATGTCCACTTCATAGAAGTTGACCATGTCTTTTTGAAATTCTCCCCCATAAAAGAAGTGATGAGATTTGGTAAAAAGGGAAAATTATCCTATGATTTGTTAGACCTTTTAAGATTCTTGATAAGGTTGGGGAAGTTTCATACTGATTAGCATTGCCTTCAACATTAGAATTTATTTATCCAGTCTTCCATGTATCAATGTTAAGGAAGTACATTCCCAGTCCTTTATATGTACTACAATCATAATTGATCAAGATTGATAAAGACCTTTCTTATGAAGAGATTCTAATCGCCATACTAGACTAACAAGCAAAAAAGCTTAGAAACAAGGAGATATTGATGGTTAAAGTACAATGTCATAACTACAATGTAGAAGAATGTACTTGGGAAAATGAAAATGACATGCTTTAGAAGTATCCACAATTATTTTATCATTTAGCAAGTAAGCCCTTTTAAAAATTCGAAGACAAATTTTTTTTTTTTAAAGGGGCTAGAATGTAATACCTTAGATCTTCATAACTTATTCTAGTCACTAATGATGCTATAGGATAATTTTTTTTTTAAATGTTAGCATAATATAAAAGTGAAAGGGAATTGGTTAGGAATCTTGAGACAGCATTTAAAATGTTTGTCCAGTTTATGATGTTATCATGACTAATTGTGCTTTAATGAATTAAATAGAGTTTACATGATACCTAATAAGGTATATAAAGAGGTTAGAGAATACAAATTAGAAAGTGAAAGTAAAGGGAAAGAACAAAAGTTAAAGGGAAAATTTTTAACTATGTTAATGGGCTTTGGAACATCAAAAGGCCAAGCCCAATAAGGATGGCTGGCCCCATAATTGAATAAACATCAAAGCTTTTAATCGAGAATAGTTGGCCCAAGACAAGTAAAATTTGATGTTATAAGAGCTAGCCACAAAAAATGACCAAGTAGCCATAAAAACTGACCAAGTCAAATCTCATAAGCAAATTAAATTCTCATCCTCCCCACATAAGAGTCTAGGAACATTTAGCATTTCCATACCAACATGCTAAACATCATAATTTTAGATGAAATCCTAGTTATCCAACTTAAGTAAATCATAGCCATTTATTGTGATTAAAAGGAAAATTTCTAAAATAGTTGAAAATTTTAAATCCATGATTCATTGTAACACATTCGAATATATAATGTGATATCCAACTTATGATAATTTCAATATTTCAAATTCATTGTAAAATTAATTATGTTGATATATTTGACAATTAGATTCTTGTTAATCAGTGATCAAAGGGTTTCGTTTCACTATAGGGGATATGACAATAAAAAATACAATTAAGGCGATAAAAGAGTATGCTATTGCACACCATAGTAATATTGATTCAACCTTTTGTTGCTACAAATTTTATGGGCATTAAGACATTTTACTCTTATGATCAGAAGCAATTTTATAGAGAATGTAGAATATATGACACGATTGATTTTATTTTTTGAGATGGTGATATTTATCTTCGACTACCCCTGAAAGGTGTATCAAACACAATAACTATTATAACATAAAGAAGAAGCATGTCTGATCATACACAAGGATAGTGATTCACAACTGCATTATCTTAATAGATGATGATCTTAAGAAAAATGGATGATCATTCATCAACTCATATCTAGGGAGGTCGCGGAGAAACTACTCAAGGTCAATAGTCATGAAAAGATTTATAAACAATATAATTGCTAGAAATTTAGGAGGAAAGAATATTTCATAAACACAACAAAATACGCATAACAAATAAAAAAAAAACATAGTATGAACTAAAGGAAAGAAAAACACAAGATTTAACTAAAAAAATAATATTTTAATTTATTTTTTTTTCTTTTATTTCTCTTTTTTTCTTTTTATTTTTTTTGTCATTTTAAAAAAAATTCCACTAATAAAGGTATGACTAATAAAAAAATCAGCTAAAAATCAGTCAAAACCAGTCAAAATTAGTCAAAGGTTTTCTAGTGAACTAAACTGAATTGGCTGACGATTTTTGATTAAACTAGTTGAACCACCTAGTCTAGAATGATTTTTAAAACATTGGCTATCACAAAATTAATAAGACTATAGCTAAAGAATTCACTGATAGGAATTTTATCTAAAGTATAAATGACTTACACTTATGGGAATCACATTCTTATATATGATCTTATATGATGAGGTAGTGCTTATCTAAGGTACATGTTATATTTTTTCTTTTATATTAGAGAAAAAATAATTAATATAACATTTATAGAGTTTTGTCAACATAGTTTTTGTTTTGTTTCCAGTTTTAAAACTTTAAAACTTTGTTGTTATTCTCTACTTGTCTTTAATTAACTAGAAATTTTCCCCATGATATCAATAATTACAAGACCATGACTTTTTTTTGCATATTAAAGGTCTAATTCTTCTATGTACTTCATTTATTCTTCTGTATGCTCTATTCTGGATAGTTAAAAGTCATTAATCCCACAATGATCTGATAATGGCAAAAGATGGTAAGGGAAATTATACTAAGATAATGGATGCTATTGCAGCTGTTCTAAATTTTAGTAAGAGGCTTATAATATTAAAATAATGATAGGAAAGAACACCTAAAATGTAATTGTTGGAAAAGATAAAACAAATACATATCAATTTCATTAGTAGTGGGATTAATCAAACTACCATTTCAAGAAGCAGAAACTACAAAGGAGGACATTAAGACATATGACACAGCAACAGTAGGTGTTGTGAAATTAGGACTCGCTAGATTTTATATGGAAAACCCCTAAAAAAATTAGGGAAAAAAAACCACGGATAAAGATAGAAAAATTTCATTATAAAAAATAATAGGAGATACAGCCTCTCTCTACATCACAAGGAAAAAATAATAACACTATTTTGAAATAGGAAAATCACTCTATATTTTTATCTCATAAGAAACTCTCTTTATTACTTAGAGATTTAGGGATGAGGAATTAGGAGATTTGAGATGGTTTTGAACTTGAAACTAATGACCCGTATATAAGCTTTCAAACATATGAGACCTCACCTGACTGCCCTTCCTTCACTTGGGGATATTGCTTTAAGAAAAGGCAAGTGATTTTTTAGGAGGTCATGAAACGAGTTTTAGTGCATATGATTGGAACGACTATTATTTGGAAAGTTGATTTTGGATTTTAAAAGTGATTTTGGGAATAGAATTGATGCTCAGAGAGTCTCTTTAACATCTGGCCAATGAAAGGAAGTGGAAAGTGATCTTTTCTAGTAGCATCATTCAACTTCCTGTAGTCAATGCATACCGTCCATCCCATGACAATTCTTGTAAGAATTAGCTCATTTTTTTCATTGGGCATTACAATCATGCCCCCATTCTTCGATACTACCTAAACTGGACTCACCCAAGAACTATCTAAAATAGGATAAATAATTCTTACATCTAGAAGCTTGATCACTTCAGCTTTTACCACATCCTTCATCTTAGGATTGAGACGTCTTTGGGGTTGCACCACATTTTTGAATTCTTCTTCCATTAAGATTTTGGGGGTGTAACAAGGATTAATTCCTTTGATGTCTGCTATTTTCCATGCTATAGACTTCTTATGTTTTCCTAAGACCTCCAATAACCTTGCCTTTTATCCCATTGATAAGTTAGCATTTATGATCATAGGCAACTTAGTCTTTTCTACCAAGAAAGCATACTCTAAATGAGAAAGGAGTTACTTAAGCTCTAAACTCAATGGGTCAACAATTGATGGTTTCATTATTTCACTCCTGGGCATCTCTATATGCTCAAATGCCTTGCTCCTCTTCAATGGCTTGGTGGCCTCAAGATAGGCCACATGTTCAATGCTTTTAGGTGTCTCAATATCTTCCTATCCCCGCACAAGACACAACTCTAAAGGATCCTTGTAAATAATGTCAGAAATAAAATGTAAAGTCTCATGATTAATTACATCATCACAAGTATCCACATCTTTAAGTGCAAGTGGGTGTTTCATAGCATTGGATATTTGCAAAACCATATGCTCATTCCCTAACCTAAGTATCAATTTACCATCATGCACATCAATAATAGCTCTAGTAGTAGCTAGAAATGGTCTACCTAGGATAAGTGACACATCAACATCCTCATCAGTATCCAATATTACAAAATTCATAGGAAATATAAACTCACCAACCTTAACCAACACATCCCCAACAATACCTCTAGGGTCAATGATAGATTGATCAACTAATTAAATATTAATGTGTGTTGGTTTAGATTCACCTAGACCTAATTTTTTGAACATTTGGTAGGACATAACATTAATGCTAGCCCCTAAATTAGCTAGTGCTTTATTAATCTCTAAACTACCTACAAGACAAAGGATAGTAAAACTCTCTAGATTCTTGAGTTTTTCAGGTAGTTTCTTTTAGATGATTGTTGAACACTCAAATAGTTGAACCATTGACTTTCTCAAGTTTCCTTTTATTGGAGAGTAGCTCCTTAAGGAATTTAGCATACTTCAACATCTATTAAAGAGCTTCCATAAAAGGAATATTAATATGCAATTGTTTAAAGATTTTGAGAAATTACAAAATTGTTCATCCATTTTATCCTTCTTCAACCTCGCTGGGTATGGAATGCATGGTTGGAACTCCTTAACCACATGTGTAGGATCTATTTTCTCTTTCTCATTAACTTCCTCATCCTTGGCACCATCATCTTCAACTGTCGGTTTCCCATTTTCCTTTTCAGGAGCCTTCAATTCCTTACCACTTCTCAATGTAATGGCCTTGAGTTGCTATTTAGGGTTAGCTTTAGTATTGCTAGGCAAGCTGCCTTGAGATCTCTCAAAAAGTGCTTTTAAAATTTTCTCAACTTGATTTTCCAAATTATGAATAGAAGTCTATTGATTTCTAGAGCTACTATATGGTTTGAAATTTGGTCTCCAAAGCTGCAATAAATTTTCCAAGCATCTCTTCTAAATTGCTTTTCTTCTCTTATTAAGGTTGGGATTGGAATCTAGGTGGAGGTCTCACATTGGACTGGTTATTCTAGGAGAAATTTGGATGATTCCTCTACCCAAGATTATAGGTGTTGCTGTATAGATTATTTTGCTGTCTTAGCACATTACCTATATAGTCCATTTGCTCGAGCTTGACAAAATTGTTCCCAATATGGCAGTCTTGACTTTGATATCCTCCCCTACACTATTCATAATACATAACCTGGGTGAGCTTAGCTGATAAGGCTAAGGTTTGAATCTTTTTGTTCATAGCCTCAAGTTATGCAGCCAAAGCTACCATAGGATCCACTTGATGAACATCAGCAGTCTTGGTTCTTCTTTTATCTCGAGTGGGTTGCCATTGGTAGTTAGTAATTGTCATGTCCTATATCAAATCCCTAGCTTGCTCTGGTGTCCTTTTATTAATCAAACCCCCAGTAGCTGCATTAATTGCTTCTTTACTTGCATAATTCAAACCATTGTAAAAAGTTTGAACTTGCAACCAAAGTGGTAAGCCATAATGTGGATAGTTTCTCAGCAAATCCTTGAATCTCAACTTAGTGTCATACAAAGTCTTAGCATCATTCTGCATAAATGAAGAAATATCATTCCTCAACTTCACTGTCTTGGAAGGAGGGAAGTATTTTTCTAAAAACTTTTCAGGCAAACCCTCCCAAGTAGTAAAAGTGCCAACAACAAATGATTTCAACCACTACTTAGGATGATTCTTCAGAGAAAATGGAAATAACCTCAATCTAATTGCATCATCTAAAACTCCATTGATCTTAAATGTATCACAAATTTCTAGAAAATTTACTAGATGTGCATTAGGATGTTCATTAGGAAATCTATCAAATTGACAAGACTATTGAACCATTTGAATAACATTCGGCTTAATCTCAAAATTATTAGTAGCAACTGTCAGTCTCCTGATGTTGGAGTTGGCCCTAGTGAGAGCAGGCCTAGCATTATTTGACACTATTCTTTAGTCTCCTATTGTTTCAAATTCTTCTTGCTCAATTTTCTCAACCATAACTTGTTCTCTATCCTTCAAACTCTTGTGCAGAGTTCTCTCTATTTCAGGATCTATTTCTACCAAGTTAGATGAACTAGCTTTGGTTATACAAGAATTAAATTACCTAAAGTGTAAAGATCAAGAACAATTAGAAACAAAAATCAAAGGACTAAAGCAATAGTCTCTATTATTTTGCTAATATTATATAAAAGTTTTCCCGACAATGGCACAAAAAACCTGATGTTAGCTTTATACTTCCACTAGGTTAAATAAACTCTAAGTTTATTATACCCTATTATTCGGGTAGTATAGCATAAAAGAGGTTGATCCCACAGGGAAACTATATAACTGTTAACTTAAACATTAACTATTGTATAGTAAATCAAATTCTAAGGAAAACTAAAATTAAACTAAATTGAAAATTAAACTATATTAAGTAATTACAAGAAATTGGCAAGAACAATGAAAACTAATCAATGAGCAATTATCTAGATAGAAACTCCCCCTAGCTTTTCATGTATTTCAAGAATTTTGGTATCAATCAAATCAAACAATGAATCAAGTTGATAATCCTAAAATTAGAATTAAACCTTTCTTGAGTGAGTTAATCCCCTTTTTCCTAGGCAAATTAAATAGAATCTCTTTTTATTCAATTGGTTAGGTAAAGCATTATGATCAAGGAATTAATGCAAAAGGATTTTAAAAACCTATCTCTAGTATCCCAAGCAATCCCTAATATTCATGAGTGATCAAATCAAATTAAGGGTGTCTATACTCCTTAATAAGAAATCAAGTATCAAATCAACAAGCTAGCTATTGCTAATCAGACTTTATCAATATAAATCATGAATATAACTCAACCTAAGGATTATTTGATTAAAAACCCAGTCATTCAATCCATATAATCAACACTAAGGTTTGTCCCATCTAGATAAATAGAGTTTAGTTCATGGTAAATTTAAAGAACAAGAGTTTAGTTCATGGAATGAAAAATCAAATAATCTATAGATAATTTCTTAAAAATCTTCTCTTCAATCTTGAATCACCCACTTCAAATCCACTCGAATATTGTTCTTCACCTTGATTTTAGCTCTGTTTTTTTCCTTTCTTATTAAAAAGTTCTCTAGAAGTAAAATTCTTTGAAAAGGTTGGAAATCCCCCTCTTTTTCTCTTTGAAATATCTTTCAAAGGTGTACCTTTCTCTCAACACGGTTTGGAACACGCCCATGTTCCAGGGCGTGTTGGCGTCTGTCTTCGTACGAAACTCGAGTCATCAATATGGGTTGCAATACACCTAGGTACACGGCCGGGATGTTCAATACGCCTATGTTCATAGGCATGTTGACTAGTGTATCTTTAAGTCTTTGCCCAAAATTCGGCGAATTTGCCCTTTAACTTTGCAATTTCTAAAAAACTTAATCTATGGCCTTCAAATAAGCTAATTCCCTCAAAATACTCTGATAAAACACTTAACAAACAAATTAAACTCAATTTAATGATAAAACATAGTAAAAATAAGGGATAAAATCTAATCAAATATGCACTTATCACTATGATTCATTGGAACACATTCTAATATATAATGCGATATCCATCCAATGATAATTTCAATATTTCAAATTCATTATAGAATTGATTATGTTGATATATTTGACAATTGGATTCTTGTTAATTAGTGATTGAAGGCCTTGGTTTCACTATAGGGGATATCATAATAAAAAATATGGTTGAGGCAGTAAAAGAATAGGCTATAACACTCTATAGTTGATAGCAGTATGTGCCCTAGGAACCATATAATTGTCATGTAATAGTAGATATTAATTTCCAATGGCATGATAAATATATTCATAATGTGAAAAGGGTTTTATATTATTGAATATAGTCCTTGAGTATTTGTAAAAGGATCTATTCTCAAGTGTTAAGAATATAGGAAATAGATCACTTGTATAAATATTTTAAATATGTTCATGGTCATAAGATTAATGACTGGACATCATTAATTTTGGAAGATCATCACCTTTGTTTGTTTTCTATAATTAGTATGTTATACAGATGATTATAAAGGCAGTGAGTCTCATGCTGCTTGACATGTGATGTCGATACAAACATATGGATATTCATAGGATGAATAGTCGAACTGTGATATTAGATAATAATAATATAGAGTTTTACTACTTGTTAATTATTTGTCATCTAGGTCATAATAGTGCATATTATCCTTTGACTTGAGGGATACTATATCTCATACATAGGTAGTTAGGATTTATTACTGCTTACATTGATGTACTATTTATGTGCTGATATCTGGCATGTGATAGTTCTAATTTGTTATGTATTGAGATAAGTGATCACCAAGATAGAATTCCTTACCTCGAGTAAACGAGGTTAAGATCCTATGCTGCTTGGTTATTCTTGATACTTAAGTTCTTGGACAAGACGGTGAAATTCACTAGAAAGCGTTTGTAGTAGGAATCCAATCCCATCAAGAATTAGAATCGAGATAAGGACATAGAATCGAGGCACATTATGGTTTGATATAAATCATTATCCTAGCTGAGATTGGGATATTTAATAAAGCGACTCTAGTGCATGATAATTTATGATCAATGGTCCATGTGATGTTTAAAGTTATCAACTATAAACATACATTTCTAATTAGGTAGTCGTGATATGGAATGCTAGCTATCACTCATGACTTATGGGACTAAGTGTGAAGTGGGGATTTCACATTAGTAGAGAAAAATATTTTCTCATTCCCATTGCTAATTAGACATGAGCCTAGAAAGTCAGACACCCAATAGTGATCACCTTCTAAGTATAAAAGGTTTACCATAATAATTAATTAAAGTGTTTAATTAATTGATTAGTGGTAAAATGATTAAACATGTAATTAAATTTACAAGGATCCCAACATGTCCTGATATTTAATTTATAAAGGTTTCAATTCAATTAAATCTTAATTTGTATATGATGCAAATGAGAAAGATTAAATTGAAAAATGTTTTAGACTAAATCAAAGACTTAATTTTAAACTCAGTGAAAACCCACATGAGATGTGGCCTAAGCCCATATGTGATATGGAAAAGAGGCAATTTAGGGTTTAGAGGAAATTCACCATTCATGAGCTCTTGTGATGGGTTTAGGGGTTAGAGAATTTTCTACTAAGATTAAAATTGTAAT